>OX453040.1:21831010-21901010 GCA_949699805.1 Tromatobia lineatoria
TGATTGATTGATTGATTGATTGATTGATTGATTGATTGATTGATTGATTGATTGATTGATTGATTGATTGATTGATTGATTGATTGATTGATTGATTGATTGATTGATTGATTGATTGATTGATTGATTGATTGATTGATTGATTGATTGATTGATTGATTGATTGATTGATTGATTGATTGATTGATTGATTGATTGATTGATTGATTGATTGATTGATTGATTGATTGATTGATTGATTGATTGATTGATTGATTGATTGATTGATTGATTGATTGATTGATTGATTGATTGATTGATTGATTGATTGATTGATTGATTGATTGATTGATTGATTGATTGATTGATTGATTGATTGATTGATTGATTGATTGATTGATTGATTGATTGATTGATTGATTGATTGATTGATTGATTGATTGATTGATTGATTGATTGATTGATTGATTGATTGATTGATTGATTGATTGATTGATTGATTGATTGATTGATTGATTGATTGATTGATTGATTGATTGATTGATTGATTGATTGATTGATTGATTGATTGATTGATTGATTGATTGATTGATTGATTGATTGATTGATTGATTGATTGATTGATTGATTGATTGATGATTGATTGATTGATTGATTGATTGATTGATTGATTGAGTTTATTTAGCTCCTGGTTACCATTGGCTCCTTACAAACAGTTCGATTACAAATTTTTTCCTTAACCTACGATTCGCTTACAATTACATCTTAATCTACAATTCTCCTTCGGTACACTTCCTCCTTTACACACATACTTCACGCCTCTCATAATTCACACTCCCAGTGTTCTCTTAGCAATCTTTTAAATACCTTCACATTCCTTGCACTCTTCACAGCATCCGGTAACTCATTAAACATATCAAATCCTTTGTATGTCACGCTTCTCTCTGCAACTTTCGTATTGCGCCTTCTTATCATTATGTCGTTTCTTTGTCTTGTGCCGTAGTTGTGGTTTTCACCTACCAGTTGCACTACACGAGATAAATATTCCGGTACTAACCCGTTTTTCATTTTATATACTAAAATGCATGAATTGAAGCGTATGCGTTTCTCTACTGACATGAACCCTAGAGCTGTCAACATGTCTTTTATGGGTGTGTACCGGTTGCACCTCAATATTGCTCGCATTGCCTGGTTTTGAGCTTTCTACAACAGTTCTAAGCTGTCTTGGCTGAAGTTCAGCATTAGCGTACTGCAATACTCAAAATGCGGAGCTACTATTGTTTTGTATACGGTTACAAGCGTTGTTGCGGAAATACTCCTGTTCAGTCGATACATAAAACTTGCTTTCTTGGCCACTTTCTTCGTTACATACCCTGCAAAACTACCGAAGCTTAGCTGCTCGTCGATTATTACTCCCAGATACTTGAATTCTTTCACTTGCTCAATATTATCTCCTTCTATTACAATATTGCACGTCTTTACATTCAGCTTTCTGGGATCTCTTATCAGCATAAATTTAGTTTCTTTAACATTTAGTTTTAAGGAGTTTCTATCTAACCATGCTACAACTTTGATCAGGTCATCATTCAGTTTTCTTTCTATTTCCTTCGCATTATTTCCACTTATAAACAATGTAGTATCGTCCGCAAATAATCTGCACTCGCAATTTTCTAGCTGTTTTACAAGATCATTAATATATAAAATAAATAATAAAGGTCCGAGCACAGATCCCTGTGGCACTCCGTGCGTTGTTTCCATTTTTTCTGACATCTTATTATTATATTTTACTTGTTGAATTCTGTTACTCAGATAGGATGTAAACCACTCGAGTACTTTTTGCTTAATTCCATATTTTTCCATTTTCTTTATTAACACATTTCTATTAATGGTTTCAAACGCTTGCTTAAAATCTAAGAATACGACTCCTATTATTTTACTATCGTCCATGTCATTCCTCCATCCTATTATTGTATTTTGTATTGCCGTTTCACAAGAAAATTTTTGTCTAAATCCCGACTGCTCTTCACATAGTATGTTATTCTCGTCTATATGTTTCTTAAGTTGCTTACTAACCGCTAATTCTAAAATTTTCTCGTATATTGGTAGTACATTGATCGATTTATGATCTTCAGCCTTGTCGCTTCCTGCTACTTTTGGAATTGGTATAATTGTCGATGTTTTCCATTTTTCAATAAATACCCCTTCCTGCATGGATTTGTTAACAATATCTAATATGTTTTTACCGATACAACCCCATGCTTTTTGTAAAATTTCAGTGCTTATACCTTCTTCCGTACCTTTCTTGTTATCGAGATTTTTTATTATTTCGTCCATTTCATTGTATTGTACTACCCTAAATTGTGTCACTTCCGTTTCGACCCTACAATTTAGATCTTCGTTTACATATTCTTGACTATCTGTTTTCTGAACTATGTCCTCTACACTTTGTATAAAATATTTATTTAATTTATTTGCAATTAATAAGTCGTCAGTGTACTGAATACCATTAAAATTTATTCCGTTTTTGCTATTTTTTATCTTTTTATTCCTTATTAAGTCTTTTAGTGTCTTCCACATTTCTGTCGGTTTCGATTTCCTCTTGTCAATATTTTCTTCATAGAAGTTCCTTTTACTGCCCTAGCAGGTTCGACAACTAGTTACTTTTGGCGGAAAACCGTGCAGAATGACCGTAAAAACAACCAGGTTCATTTTTGCCCAAAAGTAACGGTTATTCACGGTTCGAAACAACCACTTTGTGAAATTTTTAACTGTTTAACCACAACAAGTAACTACTTCAATAACTGTCCCACGAACATCCGGCTGGTGGTTGTTTTAAGAGTCGACCGATGACGAATAACCACGTCGATAACTGTCCCACGAACATCTGGCTGGTGGTTGTTTTAAGAGTTGACCGGTGTCGAATAACCACGTCGATAACTGTCCCACGAACATACAGCTGCTAGTTATTTTGAGAGTTAACCGAACCGAATAACCATCTTCATAACTGTCTCGCGAACATCTGGTTACTGGTTGTTTTGAGAGTCAACCATTCGGAGAAACCGTTCACTCGACTGAGGTCACGAACACACGGCTGCCAGTTGTTTTGAAAGTTAACCTAACCGAATAACCGTCTTCATAACTGTCTTGTGAACATCCGACTAGTGGTTGTTTTGAGAGTTAACCGAAACGAATAACCGTATTCGTAACTGTCTTGTGAACATCCGACTACTGGTTGTTTTGAGAGTTAACCATACGGAATAACCGTCCATTTAACTACCCCGCAAGCATTTGGCTGCTGGTTATTTCAGGAGTTAACTGTACAGAATAACGGCAAAAAACACCGTTCTATAGAGCGCACAGCGGGTTATTGTTCTTCGCACCTACAAGAAACAAAGGATTAGCAAATTCTCTTGCATTTTTTCATTTCGGAAGTCAATAGTTTCGCCTTTAGTGAACAAAAATGTCTTGATTGCATTTTAGCATTACAGCATTACATCTCGCGTTACAGCGACTACTCATAATGATCTCTTTTACACTTGCGACAATCCAGACAGAAACATATTACAAGTATCCAGCGTAAGACTGCGTATCATTGCATATATGTATTTGTATGCAATTGCATTTTGTCTTTTATTTTGAGTAAATTACAAAGGTATATTGAACATCTTAGTCAATCTAGTAATCACTAACACAATCTCTCGAAATTGTCGGGGGCATCCCACTCTCATTACTTTCGTTCGTAACTCTTCCAAAGTAATAACAGAATCGTACTACCGCTCGGTACAATTCATATTTTTAACGTAACGTTTTCGGACGTCACAGCACGATGCACCAATAACTTTAATTTTTTATTATTTTTAGATAGCAAACAACGTTAGGTTTATTATTTTTTTATTTCAGAATACAAAATTAAATTTTAAAAATGTCGTTGCACCAGAGAAACTATACGTAGTCAGTTTCATTCGCCATGGAAAGTATAATTGCTGATGAACAAAATGTTTTAAAGTAAATAATACTGAAGTGTTTCTCTTCCTTCCTACCATGTCAATTAGCTCTTTAAGTAACACTTATTCTTTTCCCAACAGAGCCACGCTCAGAGCGGCATTGACAATCTGTCGACTCTAATGGTAAATTCTATACTTTTATTATATGATTCGCTTTGAAGTCCTGTCGAGTTTTATAATATAGTAAATTAGATAAATTTTGAATATCACATTCAGAAATCAATCGGTTATATTTCTTGTTTAATTGTAATTAAGGTTTGTTCCCTTGCGTTTATTAATAATTATTAACAATAATTAAGTTCATCCGCTTGATAACGCACATACGCGGACCGATTAACTCTCTCCAGTTAATCAGTCCGTCTCCCAGACGTTCGGCATCTTGATAGCGCGGAGACCGATGGTACTTTCAATGACAATTGCCGGTGTTGGTATCTCTTTGACGGTGTTAACAAACGCTCTGGTTGTCGAAGGTGCAACATTTATAATGTGCTTAGCACCAAAAGAACTGCTCATACTAGAGAGTAATTGAACGAAAAGGCCGTGTACCACGTCGTTGTTGTGATCAAAGCTTACAATTTCTACGATCTTCGCAAACCCAATGCTTTTGGAATTAATGTACTCGTCGCAATAGCGCGTTTCTTTCTCATTCGATTGTGCCATATGACGTTTGCAATCTATATTGTGTATTAGCGCACGTTTGTAACAACTCAGTTCTTTTACACCATCCAATCCGGCAAAATTGAGTGCATCATATTCGCAAATGGATGGCGAACGATTCTTGGCGCTTCCAATACCATGGAATTTCACATCTTGTCGAGTACTGTCGAGGAGAATGTTTCTCGTTTTGTAACCATCTGTGAGTGTATTTATTATCATATTTTTCGTTCTTTGTGGTACCGATGGATCATGAATTAACCCTTCAATAAACCGCGCCATCATGTATCGCGTTACAATTTGCAGAGATCTCGAATTAGCGCTGGTAACTTTCTCGATTATTTTTTCATTCCATGATTCAAAGGGGAATGCGCAGTGCACCCATATGGGTCCCCAATTTTCAACCGTATCTACTAAGTGACTCAAAAGATGAACATTGAATTTCATGTTTTCTTTTCCGAATGTTTCTTGAAACTGTCTCGCATACAGCTTCAAAAGCAATCGTGCTTCCTCGAGCTCCTCTACTCTGATGCAGTCTTTATCCAAAATGTATGCTGCCCGCGACAACAATGCGAGATGGCGGAGATCACGGTCACGAACTTTGCCTTCCAAGCATATCAGCATATAATAGAGAACCCAATTCCTCCATTCCTTTGCCTTCCAATCCTTCATTTCGCGAATAGATCTTGTATTTCTTGAGATTCTAGTAGGTCGACGAATTTTCACCAGTAGACTATTTATTGCCTTAATGTTTGCCGGTGTGCCAATGTAGTAAGGTTCAGTTGCTTTTCCTTGAAGTAACAGAGTGGTATGCAGGTTGCCAACGCCCAAATAGAGCTCGTGCATGGTCTCAACAATCATTCCAGAATACAAATCGAATTCGGGAAGAATTAGTAGTGACGATATCCCTTTAACACCGTATACTCTTTTTTTTGTTGTATGTGCTTCTGTCATGTGTTGCTTTATCTCTGCGTTGGATCGACAATGGACGGTGTCATCAATAGGATATACTTGAGATTGCGACATTTCACCTTCGGCGTAGCAAAATGAGCACCCGTACTTACCGTTGAAACGAGTCATGTTCAGTATGTCAGCCCTAGCTGGTGTATCGACGGAACATACAAGCGTTACAAATTTGCTTGTAATTTCATTCTTGTGAAGCGGATGCTTCCATATAATACCCTCATGATACAAAGAATGCAATTCCTTCATCGTTGGCAAGAGAAGCGCGTTCAAATCGGGATGTGAGACGTCGACCCAAACACCGGCGAGTAGTATATGACGCTTTCGCGCATGCGGAGGTAACTCGTTGATCTCCAAAAGAATTGGCCATGCACTAGCAGTCGACGACTTCGATACTTTACAACCATCTGTATTCAGCGTGAAAGAAAAGTTGTTTTCATTGCTTAAAAATTTGCCAGGCTCGCACATTTTCTTATACTTGACACCATCGTAAATGTCTTCTATTCCATTTGCGTCTTTTCGGTTTCGTGTGAATCGGTACCTCAGAGAATCGACAGTCGTTGGATTTGCAAACATATCTCGAAGTTGTGGCGCGATTTTCACCTGAATGAAATACGACAACAAGTTTCTTTTCGTATCTGGTCCGAACGTTTTGCACGAACAGAGTTCCAGCACCTCATCGTTTTTCCCCATCATGCCTTTGCACAGTGGACAATAATAGTGACGTGTTGTGGCTTCTTCATCGCTTCTTGCCAACACTGACCACAAACCTTTAATTGTTCTTGGCAATGTACTGTTAACGAGCATCCCGTCCAGGTTTTTCAACAACTGCATTACTGCTGTGTACGTTAAATTTGATCGTATTGCTACTGAAAGGATATTCGCAATCACGTCTAGCTTTGTTACGTTTGTTTTCATGGTCATTTGCCGCGACCAATTGTTTCCTTTTTTCTTCGCAAATATGTTTGTCCCTTCATCACTAGAATCACCAACCGTATCATCATTCCCAGCTACGTTTTCATCATCACAGGAATCATTAACAGTGTCATCATTCACAGCTACGTTTTCATCATCACTGGAGTCGTCAATAGTGTCATTATTCATAGCTACGTTTCCATAATCGCTATCAACGTCGTCATCCTCATTTCCATCCTCAGCCTCATCCCCGTCATCACCATTGCCATTAATGATATCCTTATCGTCATGGTGATCCTTGTCTTCAATTATATTGTCGCGAGAAGCAACTGAGTCTGTAATGTTATATGATGGACTACCATACATCCTTTCCTTGAGGCCGATTACAGATGGTATCGGATTTTCACTCTCGGTGACGCCGTTGTCATCGATGTCTTCGTCGTTCTTCGGTATCATACGATACGTTGCTGTAATCCTGCTCTCACTATTACTGCTGCTGATGGTAGCGTAGGAGGTAGTCGTGTCAGTGCTGTACACTCGAGGTGCATTGTCGTCGTTTCCTCGAAAGTCGATGTTCGACTGTACCGGATGCATCTTCGAGATATCAATGTCAGTCGACACTTTTGAAGATGTACCAGCAGTGCCCACTTCCGAATTCCGACAGCTTACCTGTACGAGGACCGATGAGCTTATTAAAATGATAGCTCAAAAGTGCTGAACTAATAGCCGTTCAACGTTAGTCCATTTATAAAAGATTCCATCCAGGTATGTATATAAAGGGTAAGAGCATTTACTTATGTTTTGGAATAACGTTAAATTATGATAACATTGGAATCACTCTATCCTTTCTCGTCAAATTTAACCCTAGAACTCATGACTTATTCTTACAATGTACGTAAGTTACAGGTCGCGCGGTGTCCCTCCGGACCTCAGTCATGAGTTCTAGGGTTAACAGCAATCATGGTTCAAAATGATTTAATTTGTTTAAAAAAAATGTCGGAAAATATCGTACATTTTTTAAGTACGGGCAGAAGAAACTTATTTTGAAATCGAAAACAAAATATCTGTATGTGTATCTAGATTTCCTAATTTGATCTTTGTGAGATTTATCCGACTTTTCCATTATAATAGAGAAGTCGCATTGTTAGAAAATGGAACCATGTGATCAAATCTCACTAAGTTCTCACCTAAAGAACGGCTTTATCAATCAAGTTGAAATATGGCACACACGTGGCAGGGTTGTGATCATTGTAAAAAAATCGAATATAAGATTATTTTTTATTTCATTTTGAATTTTTAGAAAAATGTCTGTGTGTTCTCTATCTTCCTCAAATTTGTAGCTTCGAGCTAAATATTTTTTTTATGAATAAGGCCATGTTAAAGGAAGTTCGGTATTGAATTTGGAACGAATCTATAGACAGGTTTGATTTTTATCGGATTTCGAATTTCTCGAAAAATGTACGGTTTGCTCTAAATTTACGATAAGCTTTCAGTAAAATATCACCGAATCAATTGAAATTTTCTTCACAGTAACAGTGGTATTCAGCGCTCCTGCGTACCAAATTTCGTAATAATCGGTAAAGGGGTTCGGATTTTAAGGCATTTTGAATATTTCATAAATTTACATTTTGCTATCATTCACGTAAAATATTACAAATTACAAAAAAGTTGCAAAGTAGAACATTGCACATTGCTTCCTCATTAATATCCATTTTTCACAAAGCTTCCTTCATGAGGAAACCAAAAATTATAAATACGATTACTCATAGACGTCATAAAGGTTGCTTTGTGAAAAATAGAAATTAATGAGGAAGTAATGTGCAATGTTCTACTTTGCAACTTTTGTTTGTCTGTCTATCATTGTAATAATAGTAGATTAACATCGAACAATAATTGGTTTGAAAAAATGACGCGAATCAATAGAAAAGTGCACAATTTATGATAAGTTAAATTTTTAGAAAACCGTTTTAATATTTTCAAAGTGTATTATTATGGGGGGACTAGTCAGTAAAAAAAATGTTTTTAAAATACGATTTTTTCTACTATTTTTTTCTTCACTGATGACATTTTTTTAAAATAAATCTATTTTATAGTATCGCAGCGAAGGATTTTTTTGTCCGCTGAACCCACCACTTGAGTCAACCGGTTACTTTGAATATAGAAATATGGGGTTTTCACTCTGCGCGTAATCCAGAAAAATCCAAACACAGGATCGACCTCCGCTAGGGCTCAATCTCTTTGCAATCACATTTCCTATTGATTAATAGTAGGGATTTTTATTAACTAATTCTTTAAAAGATCCATGTCACTGAAGCCAACTTTCTTATGACTTTTTATAAAGTCTTCTGTAATTTGAGTTTAAGAATCATACAAAAAATCCCTGCAATTAATGTATAGAAAATGTATTCACGAAAATATTGAGCCCTGGCGGAAGCCAATCCTCTGATTCATTTTCTCTGGATTACGCGCAGAGTGAAAAAACCATATTTTATGTTTCAAAGATACTGGTTGACCCAACCGGTGGGTCCAGTGACAAAAAAATCCTTTGCTGCAATTCTATGAGAATAGAAAAATTTCAAAGTTGTTAAGTAGAATCTTACCAAATCTTTCCTCTTTACTTTGATCCTCAAAACTTCCTCTTTGCGGAAGCTATGATTTATCAACACACTTTCTTATAGACATAGCTTTATCAAAGGTACAATATAAAGAGAGAACAATTCGCAATATTCTACTTAGCATACTATTATTATTCTTAATCTTGTTAACTTGTACTATAAGATTACGTATGTTTCCGTTGACTTACATTTTGCAAATAATCCGGAATCCTGATATTCTCTAATTTTCTGTCTTGTGGGGGCATATTCGCATATCGTTTGCACAATTGTCGTTGTCTTCGATCTACTGCCTTTCTAGACATCACCCCCTCTTGCTTTCTCATAGAGGATGCTTTGAATTTCTTCGGTGACGGATCCATTGCGTCTTGTCGTGGGATTCTATTTTTAGGTACTAATATCTGTAATAAAGCCAAACACATAAGGACTGACGTATCTCAGAGAATAAATCTTGGGGAAAGATACAAAGTAAGACGTGAGTGTAAATTTGGTTATAGTTGAACGTCGTGTTTGTTGATTTATATATGAAGCATTCTCTTTCGATTCTGCCACTTTTTTCGACCCTCTTCGATCTGCCCCATCATTGGACAACCGTGTGTGCGTGCGTGCGTGCGTGCGTGCGTGTGTTGGGCTTCGAAAATTCAATCGCTTTTTATTTAACGTTTGAGAAAATGCCGTTATTTGATCTACGTGCATAGATATCACGAAAATTTAAAGTTACAAAAAAAAATTCTGCACATAAGTTGTTTTTTGTTAGCTTTTGAACGGACTACATCAAATAATTTTCCCATTCCGGTAACAGATTTTTTAGTGAAATGAGAAATAATTTTTTTTATAAAAAAACGAATTTTGTTTTGTTCGAAAAAATTACAGAGCATTTCTGGATGATTGTCGATATGGCGAAAAAATCGCCAGAGTGGCACGGATCAAGGTTCTTCTACGTAACGGATTTTTCGGAACAACGGTGGCACGGATTTTTTAAACATCCCCACAAATAAATTTTATTATACCAGAACCTCGTGCCACCTGTGCCACTGTGGCGATTTTCTTGCGATATCGACTATAATGCCGAAACTCTGTAATATTTTCAGCAGAAATAATCCGTTTTTGAATAAAATACATACGAAAGCTAACCAAAAACGAAAGCTTTTATGTGGAGACATTTTATTTCGGTAACTTTAAGTTTACGAGATTTGTTCACTTGGATAAAATGACATTTTCTAAAATGTTGGATGAAAAATCTGACAAAATTCACATAGTGTGCTTTTTAGTAGTACTTTGATATGTAAAATTATGAGGCATATCGGAGAGGGTCGAAAAAAAAAGTGGCTGAATCCATAGAGAATGCTTCATATGAGAGATTTTTTATCAAGTTATCCATTTTCTTCGAACTTCTCACACCAGCCATATAATTCGTTCCATTTTAGTATCACGTGAAGGCACTCTTTGAAAATATAAATAAAAATTTCCCTAATTATGTAGAAAATGTACATTTTCAATATAAACAACTTTATTTATTTTACGTCTCAAGCACCAAAAATCTTATGTGGTGTTATTGTATTTCGATTGCCCTCGGTCGTGCGAGGTTTGAAGGTTTGTTAAGGTTATTTCGGGAAGGGTGTTCACTAAAAGCCTGGTAAAGTAAAATATGTTAAAGCGTGATACATACGAAAAGAGCGTCATACTGCAGTCGGTCCCTTTGCCGAGCAGGAAAAAAATCATGGACGAGAGAAGTGAACGAAAATCAAGTGAGTGATTCAGTGAGTCTCAAGAAATTAATCTCTGGCACCAGTACGTCATGAGGCAGAGGCAGAGTAAGGCAGAGGCTGATAATAAAATGTGTAAGTTAACGTTCGTGACAGAATTTTTTTATGCATAAATTAGTATATTACATTTAATGAACAAATGTGGAAAACCACAATTCAGGGGTTTTAAATATATATAATATAAACTGTATATTAATTACACATCACACTTGTGTATTGAATTTCATGATAGACCAGTTTATGCACAAAAATATCCAGTACCAGTGCATTGAATTTCATGTGATTTTCTTTACAGGGAACAGGTAGAAGCAGAGAGATAATAAATGAAAGTTCATTGGAGCAGTACCTTTTGTTTACGTCTATTGACCAATAATTCGTTTCAAAGAATAAATTACATTATTGGACAAATAATCTAATGATTATTTCGCTTATAGTCGCGGTTTTGGACATTTGAAAAATTTTCAATGGGAGACAATCCGTTCGCAATTCCTATAAACGTACTTTTTACGTGAATTGCAAATGTACAATAATAGTTGAACATAAAATAAAGACTTGATATATTTTTCACGATATTTGAAGAGTACTTGTTCTTTGTACTTTGCAAAAGTTCGTACATAAAGTACCTACAAAATACTCGACTACTTGACCTACGTACTTTAAGTACCAAATGAATACTGAGGTGCTTAAAGTGTTGCCCAGCTTTGGTTTTCGAGAAGCGATCGTTACGTTTGAAGGATTCATAGAAAATAAACATACTCACGCTCGAAGAACGTCGATTCAGCGTGTTGTCCGTGTTATCCGGATTCGACAGGTCTCCCTTCGAGAATTTTCTCCATACCACTTTTTTCACATAATTCCCTCGGCGGCGACTTTTCTCTCCCCGACAATTGCACCTGCGATATAAGTCTCGGTAATATTCGCCGCCTCTATGTCTCCGTCGACGATCGACTCGCGATTCTCGCTGCTCGAGACCCCGTTCGAATCTCCAATTCGAATCGAATCTCCAATACCAGCATCGGTAGCCTAGTGGTAACGCACTAGGTCCGGTGACTGGGCGCTGAGGGCAAAAATGTTTTTCTCGAGCAGCAACGCGCCGGGTATACAGTGTATACTGCCGTAATTCGCGTCACGCTGTCCGAGTAAACATTGGAGCTCTGGGGATCGGCCTGTAGCCGGCTACACTCGGCGTAGGTTTTACTGTGGTTTCCCTACGCTCTTGGCGAATGCGAGTGTTTCTAAGTCATCAAAGTCGGTCCACAGCCGCAATTGGGCTAGTAACTGCTTCGACTACCGGACGTCTTAAGGGCCCCGAGGCCCAGAGGTTGTTTTCGAAGAAGAACCCCCTTTCCGCAACCCATTTTAACCCATTTTTTAACCCATTCCGTCCTCTTTCTTCTAGTCTCAACGCTTTTCATATTCCACTCGCGACTCGATTTCGAGCCGTCCGTACTATCAAGACGCTCGTCGATCATCGATCGTCGTCATCGTCTTCTCGTCCTCTCACTCTACCGATTCGCACCCGACGGGAATTTCGATTTCTCCTCCGATTTCTGTTTCGTCGCCGACGACGAGTTTCGTACCGATCGCGATTTCTCCTTTTCCTTCTTCGTCTCTCGTTGCAGTCGTCGCCGTCACCGCCTTCGAACTAGTTTTGCCTTCAAGGATCCATGTCCGCTCGGACAGGACTTGGATCTCGCTATTGTGTCACCCACGCTTCTCTCGTGTCGCCGAGGGAGACACAGAGACTCGGCAGACGCGTCGTTTCTCGGCCCACGTCCTTCCGGCGAAATATTCTTCGGCCGCTTTGGTTCTAGTGATGATTTTTTATTAAAGAATGAAAAATAATATTTTTTAATTTTTTATAAAATGAAAACACGCAAACGATGTCAAAAATCGTCTGTATCCTCTATTAAAAAGTGCATGGGCCACCATTGTTAGCGATATAACTCGGCCTCTGATTGGTCGTGGACCGTGACGACTAGCAGTCGTTGTTTATTAGCGCGAAATTTGACAGTTTGTCGCAACTTGACATAAGCGCTGCAGCGCGGCTAACCCGTCCGCGCGCGTGAGCGCGCGTTACCGTTCCCCTAGTCTTTAAAATATGGGATTGCACAGAAAAATCTTTGGGACAAAAAAGTTCGAGATTGAAATGAACTTAAATACCATTTTTTTTCTTTAATTTTTCGGAATCAATAGAACCTCGTTTTTAAACAAAATACACAGAAATATATTTTTTCGACCAATACGTCAGGTTTAAATTTTCTCAAAAAATGACAGAACATGCTGCTATGTGTATAGAATAAGCTCATATTTTTTTAAAAGTGGTATATACATTTTATAAGTGGCATATACATTGTTTAATCGTGTTTTTATTTTTTATAAAATGAAAACACGATTAAACAATGCATATGCGGTACCCCAACCACTTTAAAAAAAATATGAGCTTTTTCTATACACATAGCAGGATTTTCTGTAATTTTTTGAGAAAATTTAAACCTGACGTATTGGTCGAAAAAAAAAATTTCTTTGTATTTTGCTTAAAAACGAGGTTTTGTTGTTTCCGAAAAATAAAAAATACATTTTTTATTCAAGTTCATTTCAATCTCAAACTTTTTGTCCCAAAGATATTTTTGTGCAATCCCATATTTTAAAGATACAGACGATTTTTGAAAAAAAGTCAATTTTCTAATAACGTAACAAATGCACGCAAAAAAACTTGAAAAATTTTGAAAAAAATCCCATGTATTCTAAGGAGGGGATTATGAACTATGTTAAAATTACAAGTTTTTTTCGGAGATATGAACTTTTTGGCCGTGCGAAATGGGATGGAATGCCTCATATATAATATACTAAATTTCTTACTCACCAACAATTGTTAAACTACATGTCACCTTGGAAACGCTTTTCATTTAACGTCCATGACTTTGGCTTCGGTTCTACTTCCTTCATACTTGTAGATTTTTGTTACTTCACAATTTTTGCAGCGTCAAAAATCTATGCTCGTTGCTTGTGATGATAATTTCTCACCCTGTTCTTAAGGTATAAGGAAAAGACGCAAATATTAGACAAAAATCATTGCCATACTGTGCTGCTGTTTCGAACAAATGTTTTTACAGGTTATGTTCGATATTGTAAAAGCAGTCGTTATATTATTACGTGTGTTAATCGCGAAAGTATATGAGGCATTCCATACCCAATCGACCAGGCCGTGACCCTCAACCTCGCGGAAATGGCTCATAATTTTTTTTAATGATTCTTCTGATCCAAAAAAACATTCATGCTTTTTTTCAAATGTTTAAACCAAATTTGAGTACGCTACAATTTTTTTTTTTTCAAACATTTTGAGGGCCGTAATTTAAAAATCTGAGAAAATTCTGAAAAATCCGGCACAAAAAATGAAAATTTTTGGCACTAATTTGATGTTGTCCAGGATATTTCTTCCCTTTAATACAATTTTTTTTCAATATTTTATCTATAATTTTTCTTAAAACATTTTGAGGACCGTCATTTCAAAATCTGAAAAAACTACATCAAATTAATGCCAAAAATGTTTATTTTTTATGTCGCATTTTTGAGAATTTTTTCAGATTTTTAAATGACGGCCCTCAAAATGTTTGAAAAAAAATTATAGATAAAATATTGAACAAAATTGAATTAAAGGGAAGAAAAATCCTGGACAACATCAAATTAGTGCCAAAAATTTTCATTTTTTGTGTCGGATTTTTGAGAATATTTTCAGATTTTAAAATTACGGCTTTCAAAATGTTTGAAAAAAATTACGGTGTAATCAAATTTGGTTTAGAAATGTTGAAAAAAATCATGACTGTTTTTTTGGGTCAGAAGAATCATTAAAAAAATTATGAGCCATTTCCGCGAGGTTGAGGGTAACGCCCACACGGAAAAGTAGTATATTTCAGATATACGGAAAACTATATTCAAACTATATAAATTGTAACGAGAAATTTCGCTAAAGCGAAATCTCGATACACGCACTGCCCGAACGCGCACAACACATTCCCGAAAACAATAACACTAGTGTTGAGTATAGGAGAGGGACAGTGAGCGTTGCGGAGCGTGATTGTAGCGCGGATGACGTCATCGCGGGTCAAGGAGGAACGAGGATCGCCAGCCGTTGTCTATCGATGGGGTATCGATGAGGGATCCAACGGGACTCCTGTCGCCATCCATCTCCCACTCGTCGAACTACCATCACGCGTTGCAATTACTACCCGCGGCGGCGTTAATGTCTCTCCCCTATACAAATCAACCAATAGCAAAATTAGAAAATTAGGAGAAAATTCAAGGAAGAAGACGGCGAGGATAATCGCCATAAATGTTCTCTAACTGTAAAAGGTGAAAGAAGTTTTTTGAGAGACTGCGCCAAATTTATTTTTGTGCTGAGTGCTTATAATTGGTTTTGTTGTTGGATTTTATTTCGAAAATATCGTAAGTTTTGAAGCCCCATTTTTTACAATTCGTGCGACCCTTTTTTACCCTCGTTTGCCACCGAAACCCCCCCGTAATACCCAATAAATAGATAACGAGTGTCCCCTCGTTATCAGCCATCTTGCCCACCTGTCAACCGCCACATAAGGAATTCCCATTTTGCCCTCCCCAATTGTTATTTAAGACCCTTTGCCTTACTCCAAATTGTCCTTCAGACAATTTGTGATTTATCTTGCAAATTTTTCCTTCCCCTTTATTTTATTTACGCCCAATTAAAATTAGAAAACTCAAAAATTCGTGAATCGTCCTTTTGACTTTGCACGAATTTTTGAATAATAACGGTTATTACCTTTTTTTTGTATTATTTTTAATTACCATTGTGATTTTTGGCCCTCAACCCCTTTTTTTATTTTTTCATTTTCTTTTTCACCTGTTATTATTACCCCAAAAAAACATAGTTGAGATCACTGGGTAAAATCAGTATAAGAGCCGACCGTAGGCCATTTTACCCCTCGCCCTGCCGACTCGTGCTCTCCCCCCTCAACTAGCCGGCCCTCCAAAAGTATTAATTATTTTTGCTCCTTTTATTTGGCAACTCCCATTCGTGGTTTGAGTTTGAGTAATAAATTTTAGTTTTTTTTTTAATATTATTTTTTTTATTGAAAGGTGTTGCACCTAATGCAACTGGCGCCCATCCCCTAACATTAGAGTCTACCATTATTTTGTAAACGCCATTTTTTTTTTTTTTCTTTCTTTTTTTTCTTTTTCATATTTTTTTTTTGTATTTAAAAATTTATTATTATTAAAACGAATTTTGCATAATAATTAAAGTGTTTATTTTTATTTAATTATTTTATTCGCCCGACTTTCCTCTCCTACCCATTTTAGGAAGTGACAGCGGGTCACAAAATATATACTTTGTCCGAAAAGTTGCATATGCCAAATATATTTTGAAGTATATCGTAAAGTACATCGTAAAATATATGCAGTGTACATAAAACAATACTTGTCACATTTATAATAAAGTAGTTTTGACATATGTGATCAATGCATGTTTCATATTTTTTCTATATATGTGGAAATGTAGAAAAATATATATATATATAAGATATATGTGAAATATATTCGACAAACAAATTAAATATATTTTGAGTATTTTCTGGAATATAACCACGATATATATTTTATATACTCTGTAATATATCTCGACTATATGTTTACTTATATTCAGAGGGCATCCAAAATATAAGTATCGTTTATTTTAAGAACTTTATAAACATATTTTACCTATTTTTATATACTTCTAAACAAAATTACACTTTTATACATTGAAATATATACAAAAGATGTTGATTTAAAAACTTTCGGTACCGATGGGTACGTATGGCATTACATTCCACGTAATGTGTTTTACGGAAGAGAAGGAAATACAAAGTTATGATTTTGTTCGTAACTGTTTATTCATTAACTATCAATTACAATGTGTCAATATCCATCTCACAATAAAACCTCGAAATGATTTGGGTGTACACAAGCTACAGCACGTTGAAGGTGATTCATCTCCAACAACATCACTTTTTCTTTTATTTCCGAAATGCGCACTAGAGCTAAATCATCCGGTGGATTTCTTGTTAATACAATTAAATGTTCTAAAGATCTGTTACGAATCAGCGACTTGTTTTCCTTCTTAAAATATCTGCCAAGCGCGTAGCAGCGGAGTGTAGCATCTATAGTTACAACGTAAAATTGTTGAATTTCGAAAATCTCTGTCCATAGATGATAGATATACACGACACGTATCTGGTGTATATTTCGCATATATATTCGAAAAGACGTAATATATAAAAGCCATACCTCTCGACTATATGCCAGATATAACTATATATATTGCTCTCTGATACGTTGCATATATAAGACAAAATACGTGAACAGTAACTGGCGTACATTTGAACTACATGTCGCTTGTACATTATATGTAGATTACTTATACGTTGCTTATATTTGTGAAGATACTGAAAATGTAACTGACATAGAACTAAACTACTTGTCAGATATACATCATAAGTAACTCACTTATATGTTGCATACATTTGTACCAATACATGCAAAGTAATTGACAATCATCTAGATTAAAGGTTATATGTATTTTGTATGTATGCTTCAAGTATATTGTAACGATAAATTTCGCTAAAGCGAAATCTCGATACACGCACTGCCCGAACGCGCACAACACATTCCCGAAAACAATAACAACTAGCTTCTTCCCATGCTTTCCCTCCCCGCCCGTCTATAGCTAATAGCAGTGTTGAGTATAGGAGAGGGACAATGAGCGTTGCGGAGCGTGATTGTAGCGTGGATGACGTCATCGCGGGTCAAGGAGGAACGAGGATCGCCAGCCGTTGTCTATCGATGGGGTATCGATGAGGGATCCAACGGGACTCCTGTCGCCATCCATCTCCCACTCGTCGAACTACCATCACGCGTTGCAGTTACTACCCGCGGCGGCGTTAGTGTCTCTCCCCTATGCAAATCAACCAATAGCAAAATTAGGAAATTAGGAATAACGTTTTCTACTTCGTAAGAGTAATAACCGTTTCTACAGTGAAAGAGAATAGACGTGTTAAATTGTGGTTGCGCCAAATTTAAGTTTGTGCTGAGAGATTTATTAGGATTTGTGTTACGAAAAGATCGTAAGTTTTTAGCCCTATTTTTTTTACGCCACGTGAAACCCCTTTCACCCTTATTTGTCACCGAAACCACCCCGTAATACCCCATAAATAGATAACGAGTGTCCCCTCGTTATCAGCCATCTTGCCCACCTGTCAATACTCGTGCGAAGAAGCACCGAGTACCCCAATATACCCCCCACAATTATTTATTAACACCCGTCACCCTATTCCAAATTGTCCTTCCGACAATTTGTGATTTTTTAATTATTATTATTATTTATTCCCTCGAAAATTTGTTTTATTTTTATTTTTTTTTGTAATTATTTTTTTTTAAATTAAAAATTCGTAAATCGTCCTTCGGACTTTTTACGAATTTCCAATATAAATTCTTCCCCCCCCTTTTTTTTGTATTTCCCCTTTAACAAATTACGCGTAGTATTTATTGACCCCAAAACCCTATTTTTGTGCCACTCGGATTATTACCGTAATTGAGATCACCGAGGTAATTTATGAGAGCCGACCGTTAGGCCATTTTTCCCCTCGCCCTGACCGTTGTCTCAGCCCTCCCCGACAGCTAATGCCCCTTTTTAAATTATTTCGCGTATTTATTCTCCCACTTCGTGGTTTGAGATTTTGTAGTATTTCCTAGTTTTTTTTTATATTAATTTCAGAAACGGTGTTGCACCGAACTTGCAACTGGCGCCCATATTTTGTTTATTATAATTTTGTTTCTCGCCATTTTTTTTCTTTTTTTTTCTTTTTAATATTTTTTTTGTAATTGTTGATTTTTTTTTTTGAATAATTAAAGTAGTTTCTAGTTTTTTTAATAAAACTACTGCGTTGATTATTTATTTCACCCGTTTTCCCCTCCCACCATTTTAGGAGAGAACTTCGGGTCACAATATATTTTGTCCGAAAAATTGCGTACCGCAGATATATTTTGAATATATCTCACGTATATACAGCATGCAGCTGAAATAGCTTCTCTATATATGCTTATATACTTGAACTATATTAAACATACATATTGAATATATCGAAAAATATATTTTTTTATATACTTTTTTTCCATGTGGGCGGCCTGGTTGATTTGGTATGGAATGCCCCATATGTAGTATACACAGCAACAATCAGCACGAATTGTATTATTACTCACATTAAGGTTTGTCGTGCCTCGACACAGAGATTCCAGAGGTTCACACGCTACGCGCAATAGAATGGTGTCTCTATTCCGTACAACACACGATGTAAACACTAAGAGTCGGGATTCAATGTCGATCGCCGGCCCGTGTTTATACGCAACACGTCGTCGTTATATTCTCAGAATTCAACAGCTTCTAAATTACACTCTATGCGCGACCGGAAGTTCTCAACATAGGTCGCGGGCTTAGTTAAGGCCAAAGATCGAGAGTGTAAAGGTAGTTGTGAAGATTTAACTAATACTTTTTATTTAATGTCTTTTTATTTCGAGTTTATAAAGAAAGCGTTGCAAGTACAACGCCGCTTGGCGCACAACTGTCGCGTCGTTGCGCGTAGCGCGCGAAACACGAGGGTGCAGCGAGAGTCGCGCTCCGAGGCGGCGCGTGAGACTTCTTCGAAGTAACGAGTAACGAGCGCCGCGCGGCCGGTAAAGTCGCATACGAGTAAATTATTTCGCCCCAACAGGCTCATATAATACACGAGAATCGGTCACGAAACGTTGCGAACGAAACGAACGCTACAACGTTGACGTGACGCCGCATACCTGTGAGTAACTGCACTAGCCAATTATGGATTTAGCATTTTAACTTTAAAGTTGTCTCGATCTAACGTAACGTAAACTTTCGTAGTATCATTCGCAGATTACCCGATTTTTTTCAAATTTGTCGCTAACGAAGCGCCCTATCTGACTGGTTCCTCTTATTCTGACGCCAGCGGTGTACTACGTGACACAACGCACCTTATATGGTGAAAAAACGCGCGTGCTGCTGAATTTTCAGAATATAACAACGACCTGTTGAGTACTTGCTTATATTACTGGTCGCTGTGATCGACATTGTATTCCGTCTCTTAGCGCCGTATACATCGCGTGTTGTGCAAAATACAGAGATCGTTCGATCATGTGTAACGTGTGAGTAGAAGACTCTGGAATTTCTTTGTCGAAGCTCGACAGCTCTTAGCGTAAGTATAATTTTAATTCGATTTGTGTTGGTGGTTGCTGTCTAGTTATACTATCTACGCTTGCGATTAACGCACGAAATAATATAACGACTGATTTTAGAATATCCACCATAACCTATAAAAACATTTTTTCGATTCAACAGCACAGTATAGCAATAATTTTTGTCTAACATTTGCGTAATTTCCTTATACCGTAGGAATTCAGTAAGAAATTGTTATCGATATTACAGTTCAGAATAGGATGACTACAAAGGAAGATGAAACAGCATATTGTGTTTGCAAGCTGACTGGTTGTGGAGATGCATCGGATCTACACGTGTACGAAACGGACTTGATATTGCGTCAAAATCCCACAACGAAGGCCTACAATGTTAGGTGCACGAAGCAGTGGATCCAGTTCGTCCATTTTAAGAAGAAATTCGGCGCTGAAGAAACGCTGAGGATCAGAAGACCGATCAATGGTGGTACATACTCACGAGTTGTTGTGCTGAAAGTATTTGGTAAGTGTCCTAATTTTAAAAGAATCCTTTCTTTTTATTAGAAGGACTTTTCCACACCGAATAAAAAAAACGCACTTACTTTTTTCCGCACCAATGGAAAAAATTGAAATTATTGTACTCTTTTAAAATCGCTATCAAGGATTTTTTTGTCACCGGACCCCTCCCCCCGTTGGGAAAACTGGTTACCACGAAACCATATTTCAGGGGCCCGGATCACTCTGTATGTGATCCGGAGAATGAGACGGCGAAGGCCAATTCTTCAAGCAGTGTTCTCTGGTTCATACACAGAGGTTAAAACCCTGAAATATAGTCCACACCGATTAAAAAAAACTTCCTTACTCTTATCCTCAACGATGGAAAAAATTGAAATAATTGTACTCTTTTACAGTCGCAGTCAAGGATTTTTTTTGTCACTAGACCCACCGATTAGGTCAACTGGTTACATCCAAACCATAATTCAGAGCTTAACACTCTGTATGTGATTCAGAGAATGAGACGGCGAAGGCCAATTCTTCAAGCAGTCTTCTGTGGATCACATTCAGAGGTTAAACCCCTGAAATATGGTTTTTATGTAACCAGTTGACACAACTGGTGGGTCCAGTGACAAAAACATTCTTCGCTGCGATCCTAAAAGAATACAATTATTTCAATTTTTTTATCATCGAGGAAAAAATAGCCCTTATAATAAAACGAAAACTTTTTGACTGACTCGCCCATCACCCTAAAAATCAAAATCTCCAACTCTTTTACAAATACAATTATATATCGTAGTTGTATGCCAATACCATACGCGAAGGCACTTTTTGCAGGTGATGAAGATAAAGGAGACGTTATATGGTGTAAACTTTTTACTGTCCTGCTTTGGCGTAAAATTGTACTAATGTTTTGATAATTATGTCTATTATTCAGATACGCGGAAAGAAGCTGAGGAGTATGTAGCAGGTGTCAGAATCGGAGGTCGAGGTGCTCGAAAGAAAATACCAAAAAGTAAAATTCATACGCCGGACAAGGTACCAAGCGTCAAGGAGGTAGTGAAGAATCGAGAAGCTATTGCGACGGAGCTTAAAGAAGCAAGAGCTGCAAAAGTACGTCCAACACGGGCATCGACTGATATGCGTGCATATGATACATACACAGGAACAATAAATGCTTGATTCGAAATTTTTTTTATTGATTTTCAGAAAGCGGCACATGCGGCAGTCAGTTGTGCGCGTGAGTCAGTTGCGAACGAGATCCTTACATTCCAAGGAGATGGACATGATAATGAAAGCACCAGACATTCAGAGATAACAACGGTGGGTGTGATTTTAAAAACTTCAGAATCATTATTTATATGAAATTAATACCCGCGGAAGAGCGAAAAATATTGGTATCAAGTAGTTTTGGGCCACCCTAATTGAATAGCTTCGTACATAATGTATATGAGAAACTTACAGATAAGAATCGATTACAATAGATTCACTATGCATAAGCATTTATTTAATGAAATGGCTATTTAATAGTGTCAGAATAATGACGCGATATCGGAAGACTCGCGGGATACGGTTTCGACATCGGAGACAGAGACTTCTGATTATACAAAATTATCGGTAAACGATTCTGGTAAAAAGACGATCCTCGCTGCACTACGAAAGAAGATTCCAAATGTAAAAGTGAGTTCAAAATTGTCAAACATTGTGGAAGGCTATATAAACATTTTCATTGTAGCTTCTAATCTAAAGATGTTAGGTCGTTTTTTGTAGCATGTTCTACGAATGATATTTATAAACTGCTTTTGAATTCAGCCATTCTTTATTTTGTCTTAATTAAAAGCGATCAAAAGCTCATTATTTGTTTGCTGCACTATCACTGAGTTCATAGTAAAGCTAATAATGCCACGTTCGTTTACGCAATATTCCCATAATTATGCAGAATGTGCTTTAACCGGATGCTTTATAGGAGGACAAAGACACGATAAACAGCAGCAACGACGTTAGAAAGAATGATCAGTCGAGGAATAATTTGATGCAAATCTCAGAGGACCATGACAACAAAGAGAATCAAACGGATAACCGTGCTGTTAATAACAATGTAAGGGTGTTGAAAACCACGCCACGTGATATGCACGAGGAACCAAGGATCTGCAATCTCCAAGTGAGTGTATAAAAGGAGGGATTAAAGAAAAATAATTAAATAAACTTCTTGAATTCATCCGTTTCATAGTTTTGCGTTTTAAAATCGGTCATCCGATGATGATTATTTGCTGTACTATAACTGAGTTCAGAATGAAGCTAATGATGCCATGTACATATATGTAATATTAACTTAATTATGCAAAATGTGCTTTTAACCGAATACTTTGTAGGAGGACATGAAAAGTGACAAAGAAAACAGCAGCAGCGACAACAGCCGGCATGATCATTCGGGGAATAAGCTGATGCAAATCTCAGAGAAAAGTGACTTTATCGAAGAGAATCAAACGGATAACCGTGATGTTAGTGAAAATGTGAGGGTAGTGAAAACCACGCCACGCGATATGCACGAGGAACCGAGGATCTGCAACCTTCAAGTGAGTGTATAAAAGGAGCGATTAATTAAAAACAATTAAATAAACTTCTTGAATTTATCCGTTTCATAGTTTTGCGTTTTAAAAGCGGTCATCAGATAATTATTATTTGCTGTACTATAACTGAGTTCAGAATGAAGCTAATGATGCCATGTACATATATGTAATATTAACTTAATTATGCAAAATGTGCTTTTAACCGAATACTTTATAGGAGGACATGAAAAGTGACAAGGAAAACAACAGCAGCGACAACAGCCGGCACGATCAGTCGGGGAATAAGGGGAAAAGTGACTTTATCGAAGAGAATCAAACGGATAACCGTGATGTTAATGAAAATGTGAAGGTGTTGAAAACCACGCCACGTGATATGCACGAGGAACCAAGGATCTGCAATCTCCAAGTGAGTGTGTAAAAGGAGGGTGTAACGATCCCTATATATATTAATTAGTAAGACTGGAGGCTCCTACAAAGAAAGGGCTTATCGGTGCTTGCGTCAGCGTTCTCACGTTCGGGGCGACCGCCGCACAGCATCCAGGCGTGCGACGGCCGCCTTATCGCTGGCGTAGGTATACCTAGTGGGCCTCAAGGGCCTCTAGACAATGGACCAGCAATAACGACTTCACTTCTTCCCGAACCTCTGTAACGTGCACTTCACCCTACACATTTTGACAAACACATATATTTTAGAACTCTAAGCGTTTAACAGTTCATTTCAACGACCTTTGGATCGTTACAAATGGTGTCAGAAGTGGCGGACACAAAAACCGCGCGCTATAAATATATATATATATAAATCGACAAAATTTTTTTTTAGTGAAGTGCACAAGTAAAACGCGCTATAAATATATATATATATATAAATCGACAAATTTTTTTTTAAGTGAAGTGCACAGGTGAAAAAAAAAGAGAAAAAAAAATATATTGTTTTTTTTCTCTTTACAATTAAATAGACTACAACAATAAAATATATATATATATACACAAAAAAAAGGGAACAAGTGAAAAAGGAACAAGTGAACAAGTGCCGGAAATTATTTTTCAACAAAAAGAGAAAAAAACAGAATTTTGGACAAAGTGGAAACGAGGCGAAAGGAAAGTGCCTGAACGAACGGACAATAGGAAAGAAAAGAAAGAAGAAGAATCACGGCAACAAATATTCACGACAACCAACGGAAAAATAAAAGGACGGAAAACATTCAATAGAAGGAAGCAAGGAAGAACAAATATTTAATAGAAGGAAGGAAGGAAGTGCCGCATTTTAAAACATTTATTCATCCATGATTACACCTCTCATCCTCCTCGTGGCACTGTAAGTACAAAATTATTTAGCAAAACTAACGCTTATATTGCTTGTAATGCTTATAAACCTGTTACAAGACGTGTTTTGATCGATGAATTGACATCCGAAAGTAGACGTGTTAAGCTTTGGAATTACAGGGAATATTCATTAACAAATTTATTTTAAAAGGAAAAGACTGTCCCAGAGAATAAATTTCTTTTTTTTTAAATTTTTAAGGTTTTTATGAGTTTTTGGAAGATTTTAAAAATAATTAATTTTTAAAGGGGTTTTATGAATTTTTTTTTTGAAAGACAGAAAAATAATTGATTTTTCAAAAATTCGTATTTTTTCCAGAAAGAAAAATAAAAAATTAAATTTTATAGATTTTTATAAATTTTTTGAAAAACAAAAAATAATTAATTTTTCAAAGATTCGTATTTTTTCAAAAAAAATAAAAAGTTAATTTTTAAAAGGTTTTTGTAAATTTTTTGAAAAACAAAAAAAAAAAAATTACTTTTTCAAAAATTCGTATTTTTTCCAAAAAGAAAAATAAAAAATTAAATTTTATAGATTTTTATAAATTTTTTTTGAAAAACAAAAAATAATTAATTTTTCAAAGATTCGTATTTTTTCGAAAAAATAAAAAGTTAATTTTTAAAAGATTTTTGTAAATTTTTTGAAAAACAAAAAAAAATAATTACTTTTTCAAAAATTCGTATTTTTTCCAAAAAGAAAAATAAAAAATTAAATTTTAAAGATTTTTATAAATTTTTTGAAAAACAAAAAAAAAATATAATTAATTTTTCAAAAATTCGTATTTTCTCAAATAATAAAAAATTAACTTTTAAAAGGTTTTTATAGATTTTTTTTTGGAAAAAATAAAAATATAATTAATTTTTCGTAAAATTCGTATTTTTCAAATAATAAAAAATTTACTTTTAAAAGGTTTTTATAGATTTTTTGAAAAAAAAAAATAAAAATATAATTAATTTTTCATAAAATTCGTATTTTTCAAAAAGAGAAAAAATAAAAAAATAAAAAATTGATTTTTTGAAGGTTTTTGTAAGTTTTTTTTTTGAAAAACAAAAAAAATAATTAATTTTTCAAGAAATTTTTTTTTCGTATTTTTCCAAAAATAAAATTTTTTCAAATTTCTAAAGGTTTTTATAAATTTTTTGAAAAAACTCCAAAAATAATTGATTTTTCAAAAGCTTGTATTTTTTCAAAGAAAAAAAAAAAAAAAAGAAAAAAAAAAAAATTTCTTTCAATTTTTGAGAGTTTTTGTAAATTTTTTGAAAAAAAAAAAAAAAAAAAAAAAAAAAAACTCCAAAGCCTATAAGGGTCGGGAATTGATTACCTTTGGGAATACTTTGGAGATAATTGCACTGTACTCGGTAACTTGATACATTTTCCTAGGAGGAAGAAAAAGGTAAGTCCCTCCTGTGCGGTGGAGTGTATATTTCTTTTTTTTTTTTTTTTCTTTTCTCCTTTTCTTCCGTTTTGAAACGAAACCTTCTGTTGAATTATATGACTCGTGTATTTTGTTTGAAAAATTTTGCCAACAACACAAACACTGCGTCATTTTAGACAGAATGACATAGCGGGTTTTATACCAATCGAGTTACAACCTCCCACTATAATAATGGCGGAAAATGCTAACAACGGTCGCAACGGCTGGTCCATCCGCGACGTACATAGCCTCTTGCCCGAATTTGATGGGAAAAACCCCTCGATCGACTGTTTTGCAAGTATGTGTAGAGACGCAGCGCCGCTCGCAACTTGCGATGACATGATGTTAATAGCGGTTAAATTTAAATTAAGAGGAGCTGCTAGGGAGTATGTAGACACTAAAGACTACGCGAATTTGGAAGAGCTTTTAACAGATCTCAGAAATAACTTCGAAAAGCCGGTAGAACTGTCCGACCTTGTGGCAGAATTGCATAGAATTTCACAAAAATATAATGAGCCGGTTGCGGACTACGGAACGCGAACACGTAAAATTCAAAAGAAAATTTTGAGAAGACTCGAGGAGGTTTACCACGCGGACGCGCAACAGCAGTACTTAGCTAATCGTAGAGATGAGTTGAAGCAAGAAATCATAAGATCGTTTATCCGTGGTCTTTTTGAAAAAATTGCAAATATGCTAGTTCAAAGGAACATTGTAACTTTAGATCAGGCAATCTTAGAGGCGATAGATATCGAGCGCGAACAAGAAAAGAGGAGGGCACTCGAATTGGACAGAGGGCGCGAGGAGCCAGAAATTAGAAGTAAAACACCGGAACCAGCAAGAGTTCAATTCGCGCAAACAAGCGTTGGGCCGACACAGAAATTTTGCGAATACCATAAAAGTAACACCCACAACTCGTCGGAGTGTACCACTTTGCAGAGGCTAAGCGAAAATAGATTCAGTAACGCGAACAGAGACGCTTCTCGTGAAAGGTACTACCAGAATAGAGATCCGCAGAACACAAATTTTCCTCAGAACAATTCGCAGCAATTTGCTAATAGCACGCAATCCTTTCCAAACAACCCGCAGACCAATTATCGGAACTATCAAAATTTCAGACCGAACGTACCAAACTATCAAAATAATTACCAAAACTTCAGACAAAACGCGCCAAATTTTCCGAATAATTACCGAGATTCCGGGCCTGTTGCGCAAAACTATCAGAACTACCCGAATCAACGAAACGCGAACCCTAACAACTTTCGGGGATATGTGCAAAACTCACAGTACTTCCCTAATAGTCCGCAAAATTTCCCAAACAACTCACAGAATTTCTCAAACAACCCACAGAGTTATTCGAACAATTCGCGAAATTTTCCAAACGGCTATACGGATCAACAAAATCATCCGAAATCGGGAAATAACGCGCAAGGTAACCGACCGGGTTCACGCGGAAACAGTGAAAGCAATTCGCGAGACCGAAACTCCTCCGGAAGCAACGCCGAGATTAGCTCACAAAGCGAACAAGATTCTAAAAAATTAGAACTGCAAATGGCACAGATTACCCGAGATTTAGAGCAAATGCGCGCAAAATTGGGTTTGGGAAACCAGCAAAGTGCTCCACGGGATTGTGCGACGGGGAGCCAAACACAAGAGCGCATCATTCGAAATTAGAAGCAAAAATAAACGTCACAATTAAAAAGGCTAAAATTCAGCTAGGCCTCTCGAAAAGACATAAGCCTCCAACAGTAGCTATCAGTTCTCCTGATTTGTATTTCGAGCGAACAATGTTTCTCGCAGACACTGGAGCTGAAATCAATTTGGTAAAATCAACAAAAATTGCGAACAATTCAAAAGTAGATCCATCAATAATTTACGAGTTATCGGGAATTTCGGAGGGCATTGTGCGAACGCTCGGGATGTACGAAATCCGAATTAAAAAATTTAAAGTCGAGTTCCATCTGGTCGAGGACAGCCTCCCAATTAAACAAGACGCTGTTCTGGGCGACAATTTTTTCAGAGAAATCCCGGCAGATATTTTATACAGCGAACTCTGCATATCTTTTGCGGGATACAAAATCCCTTTTGAAACTTCAGAGAAAATATTCATCCCAGCGAGATCGAAAGTAATGATGCACGTGAGATTAAGCGCAACTAGACTCACGGAGGGATATATTCCCAGGTTGGACGCAGGCGATAAACTCTATATCGGAGACGCCTTGGTGTCTAATAACAACCGAGTTGCTTACCTCGCAGCTATCAACGCTAACGACTTCGACATTAATCTCGCGGTGCCGACACTTGAGTTGCAGCCGGTCGAGAGTATCCTGGAACTTGCTGACGCACCAGAAAATGATCCCTATGCTACTAACTCAGAGCGTAGCGCAACATTTTACACCACAGCGGTCGGTAGCACAGAGAGAGCAGAAATGATCGAATCACTTCTTAATTTGGAGCATTTAAATGAGAAGGAAAAAGATCATGTTTTGCGATTGATCTCTAAACACCAGCATTTGTTTTGCGTACCTGGGGAACAGCTGGGTCACACTAATGTTCTCAGGCACGAAATCCTCACAACGGATGACCGGCCAATCCATACGAGACAGTATAGATTCCCTCAGGTTCATAGGGAAGAAATTCAGAAGCAGGTTAATAACTTGCTCAAAAACGATATAATTCAACCATCGCTCTCGCCATACAATTCGCCGGTTTGGATTGTCCCCAACAAGGAGGATTCCCATGGCAATAAGAAATGGCGTATGGTTATCGATTTCCGGAAGTTAAACGCGAAAACTACACCCGACGCGTATCCATTACCAAACATCTTGGACATATTGGATCAACTGGGTAATGCTCGTTATTTTTCGACATTCGATCTGGCGTCTGGTTTCCACCAGATCCAGGTTCACGAAAAAGACAAACAAAAGACAGCCTTTTCAACACCCAACGGACATTTCGAATTCAATCGCATGCCGTTTGGGCTCAGTAATGGTCCAGCAACTTTTCAGCGACTGATGGATGTGGTTTTGTCGGGTCTCCAAGGCACAGACCTATTTGTGTACTTGGATGACATTGTTATCTATGCGAACACTCTCGAAGAACATGAGAAAAAATTCCATAGTTTAGCGAAAAGACTAACCGCAGCCGAGCTGACCTTGCAAACAGATAAATGTCATTTTTTAAACAGGCAAGTGTGTTATTTGGGACATGTGATTTCGGACAAGGGAGTCCAACCAAACCCGGAAAAAGTGTTAGCAGTGGAGAAGTTTCCAGTACCAACGGACAAGAAAAACATAAAGCAGTTTGTCGCACTCGCAGGATACTACCGCAGGTTTATACGCGATTTTGCCGAAATCGCTATACCAATGACACGCCAGCTGAAGAAGGAAGCGAACTTTGATTGGACTGAGGAATGCCAAGCAGCTTTCGAACATCTTAAGCGGAGAATCACAGAAGCACCAATCTTGCGGTATCCGAATGAGAAGAAGGAGTACACGCTCACGACTGACGCATCAAATTATGCCATAGGCGCTGTACTCAGTCAAAAGCACAACAATTTTGACCATCCGGTGGCCTTCTACTCCAGGCTGCTGTCTAAGTCCGAAACATCTTACGACGCCTTGAAAAAAGAGCTACTGGCGGTAGTCAACGCAATCCAACATTTTAGCACCTATTTGTATGGACGACATTTTGTCCTCGTGACAGATAATAGAGCGCTCACATACATCACAAGCAAGGACGAACCACCTCAACAGTTACAGCGATGGCAAGCAATTCTGAACGACTACAATTATGAGATACATCATAAGCCCGGAAAACTGAACGTCGTGGCGGATGCGCTTTCCAGGAATCCTGTGTCGATTTTACCAATAAGACCTCACGAGAGCACATCAAGCGACACCGAACAACCCGATGAAAAAAGACAGAAGACTCATCATCAAGCACCATCAGTCGTTCGAGGGCGTTCAACAGCTGACGAATCATCTGGAAACCCAGCGCCTAGGAAACGACTATGTGAACTAGAGGGATCTTCCGGTGAGCCAACAAGTGACACGAATACGGAATGCCTCGAAACGGAACAACCACCCGCATTATCAACAGTAAGGAAGGATGAAACCACATTCAACATAGATTCAACTGCTAGCGAGGACATTGGAATGAGTACGCCAACGGAACACGAGAATGAGGACGAGGAAGCAGCCCGGAGGAAGCGGATACGATCAGACGAATCAGACGAGCACGAGAACAAACGGAGAAATATCGAAGAAGAAAAAGATAGCTTGTCTAAAGAAGAAGAAAAAGATGAATTATCTAAAGAAGAAGAAAAAGATAAATTATCTAAAGAGGAAGGAAAAGATAACTTGTCAAGAGAAGAAGAAAAAGATAAATTGTCTAAAGAAAAAGAAAAAGATAAATTATCTAAAGAAGAAGAAAAAGATAACTTGTCAAAAGAAGAAGAAAGAGATGAATTGTCTAAAGAAAAAGAAAAAGATAAATTATCTAAAGAAGAAGAAAAAGATAACTTGTCAAAAGAAGAAGAAAAAGATAAATTGTCTAAAGAGGAAAAAGATAAATTATCTAAAGAAGAAGAAAAAGATAAATTGTCTAAAGGAGAAAGATCGTTAAACAAAAAAGAAAACGAAACAGGAGAAAATAAAAAGCAAGACGAGGCATCAGAAAAAAATAAGAGGGAAGACAGTTTATCAAAAGAAATGGAAAGAGGAAATTCGTCAAGGGAAGAACCAAAAACAAGCTCGGTGCAGCGAACAGCAGAAGATTCGTCACAACATCAAAAGGCCGAAAATCCAAAAATCGAAGGAGCAGTGGAAGCAGAAATTCGGGACTCAGATTCGTCAAACTCATCACAGGAGGATAAACCAGGTTACCTTTCGCCCGAAATGACACCAGAGTACCGGTATTCTCAGGAACCGGGACAGCAAGAGACAATTTCGACGTTAACACGTCAAACAGATCCTCCAGCCGCACAATCAACATCCAATCCCCCACAAAAATTGGTGCAACCAAAAAAACCTAAGAAGAAGAAAAAAGTAAAAACACGTTGGACTAAACGGCGAACTAATCCAGGGTGTACATATGCAAAAGAAACGCAGGAAAGCTCATCTTCAGAGGAAGCTTCAAACGAAACGACTCCGCAAGTACTGGAAGAAGAAATGCATACAACACCCTCACCACCACCAATCCTAGATTTCAAGGGCTTTACACCACCCGAACGGACAGTTGCAACGGAAAAAACGACAGCGGCAAAAGGAAAAAGTACACTACTATCTCCCGAGGAAATGGAACTCGAAGGCTTTACACCTCAAGAACAAACGGACGCAGTCAAAAAAGCTATACAAATAGATGAAAAGAAAGCCACAAAATCGCAAAATCCATCATCAACAAATGTCCAGGGAGTTACCACACCAACGGAAAACATGGCACTGCAGGGAGGAAATACGCCACCACTAGCTCCAGATTTCGAAGGATTTTCGCTACATGAGAAATCACCAACAACAGAAACGACCATAACACCAGAAGTCTCACCACAATTTCGTTCACCAACGCCGTCTTCGCATGATTTCCCACCTTCAGCAGAAATTGTTTGGGAAGAGACTCAGCCACAAAGGAAATCACCAGATGAAGCGCGTGTAGGACCAAGTAAGGACTACAGAGAACAAATATCATCGGAGAGTAGGTCTGACGATTCGGGTACCGATCTTCCGTATCAGCCACGGCAATACCATAGGAAACGACTCACTTGTCCGGAAAGGAATCCAGTCACCAGAAGCGCAACAATAGCGGAGGATATCCATCGGCGAGACAACATCAAAATCGTGCAAGGCAACATTTTGGCAAACGAGGATAATTTAGCATTTTTCGTATCAGCAGATTGTATAATGAATACTACAGTTACTAAGATACTCGTGGAAAAGAAGAAAATTGGTCGTGAAATGTTATTAATGCAAAATCCCATAATGGGAAATATTCTTATCTGCCAGAGCGAAAACGAATGCTATTTTGTGATGTTTTGTAAGGGAAAATCTACCGATGTTACCACCGCGCACATGGTTAAGGAATGCCTGACCGTCCTTGTGAAAATATTGAAGAGAGACAAGCTGCAGTCCTGTACGCTTTCAAAGGACCCCGAAATAATCAACTCGCTTCTGTGGTCAAACATGAAAAGTCACTTACGTCTGTTGACATTAGGAGCTGATATACGAATAACGCTATGCGAAGGCCTTGCAATCGTTCCAGAGCAGGATAACCGACAAAATATCATAAAAGAATTACACGCTTCAAATTTGGGTGGTCACAAAGGTATTGAAAAAACGTATCAGCGCATTCTAACGCAATACTATTGGAGAGGATTGAGAGCAGATGTTAAAAAATCCATCAAATATTGCCCGGAGTGCCAAACAAATAAGCTGGTCCGAGTCAGAAATAAGGCGCCAATGGTGCTTACGGACACCCCAGAAAAACCATTCGACAAAGTAGCCATCGACATCGTTGGACCCTTGCCTGAAACTAGCAGAGGACATATATATATCCTCACTATTCTTGATTTATTTAGCAAATTCAGCATAGCCGTACCATTAAGCTGCCAAACCACTAGCGATGTTTCAAGAGCTCTGTGTGATAAGCTGATCACTACATTTGGAGCGCCTCGCGCAATACTGACGGACCAAGGAAGGAACTTCATGTCGGAAATGTTCAAAGACTTCGCAGAGTTTTTTCAGATCCGTCAATATAAAACAACCGCGTATCATCCACAATCTAATGGAGCAATCGAGCGCAGCCACCATACTCTCGTGGAGTACATAAAACATTTTATCAGTAATAGAAAAGAATGGGACGAACTCTTAACACTCGCGACATTCGCGCACAACACTAGTGTTCATGAAAGCACGGGATTTACTCCTTTCGAGTTGGTTTTTGGCAGATTGGCACAAGTACCGTCTGAATTTCCGCCACTCGAAAGAACAATTACGTACGACGACTACATGGCAAATTTGAACGCAAACTTCAAAGCAGTTCGCCAATTAGTATTAGAGAAAGCGATTAGATATAAGGAGAGAACTAAGAAATACTATGATAAGAAAGTAAAGGAATCAGAATTTAGGGAAGGCGAACTAGTATATTTGCAAAAGGAACCGCGGATCGGGAAATTCGACGCTCATTGGACGGGCCCGTACAAAATTCTAAAGACTCTAGATCGGAATAACGTAGTTTTAAGTATCAGAAACGATGCTACAAGAACGGTCCATATAGATAAAATAAAACGGGCATATGTTTCAGATGCCACGCAGGAGCATTGAGGCCCCGAGAGGCACTCAAAATTACTCCACTCGTACGGAACCCCGGCTTATATTCGGAACCGCTTGGTACACTTCGGTCCTATCACACCACTTGGACCCTTGTTACGTATGTCAACACGCACGGACTCGAGACTAGGCGTGTCCAAATTGAAGAAAATCTAAATTTTACTAAAAGATATTGTTTGGAAATAGGAGACCAATGTTTACTAAAGGGACAGTTAAGAAGTATGCAAGCTCGGGTTGATGCTTTCGAAAAAGCAGAAATGATTTTAGGAGAACTTATACCGCCAGTTCAAACAGATTCACAAACGAAACGAGAAAAACGCGCAATATTCGGTTTTGCTGGAAAAATCCAAAAATTTCTTTACGGTACTTTGGACATCGACGACGCAGAGAGAATCAGCTCTCAAATACGATCTGTAACAAACATGACAGTAGAGTTGGCAGAAATCGTTCAAAACCAAACTCACATTTTAAGGTCACAATTCGACATCTCACAAAAACAAGTAAAATCATTAGCGGAAAAACTTCACAAGGACTCCTCAGAAATGAACCGAGCAATACAAACACTCACGAATGAATTACACGTAATAGAATATAATCAAAAAGCCGAACAATACGCAACACAGATTGATGATGATTTGAACGAACTGGAAATTGATACAGAGATGCTAACAAACGCTATTCTTTTTGCAAAATTAGGACAAATTCACCCTTGAATACTGACGGCAGAAAAAGTGCTTCTTAGTGCCGAGGCAATTGTTAAAGCCTCCCCAAATACAGAGTTTCCCATTCCATTAGACACGGAGCACGCAGCTCATTTAACATCAGTAACAAAACTAACAATTTTTCACGACGGAGAAAAACTCATCTACACCCTTAACATCCCACTTTTGGATATGGTTCAGTATAAATTATATCAACATCTGTCTGTGCCTATGTGCCAATTATCAACAACCAAGGGCTCACGTTTTGCGTTTATTAAACCGGCAGTTCGTTATACTGCAATATCAGAAGACTTTAGTAGTTATTTTAATTTGGAAAACGAGGACGACTGTAAATTTGTGGATAGCAAATATATTTGTGAACAGTTTTATCCCATCGGGCAAACCAACTCTGAATCTGAATGTGAAGTTCAATTGATCGTGAATCCTCAATTTAAAGATCTCGAAATGTGTGACATCAGACTAAAAACACTAAGAAAAACTTATTTGTCGAGAATGCCCAACGTAAATGCATGGATATATGCGGTACCAGAGGTCGAGACATTGTATGTTTTTTGCAAAAATCACAGGTCCGAAATTAGAACAATAGAAAATTCCGGCATTCTACAAATTGAACCCACTTGCCAAGTAAAAATCAGAGCCGTCACCTTAACACCATCAGTTGAGATAACATCAAGCATTCAAGTTGATTTCTCGAAAGTTCCTGTATTAAATATTACCGGTATTATAGAAAAATCCATCCAAGCCATCGAATATGTAAACGTTACAGAAGTCTTGGTTGAAACTGAGGCATTCGCCGAGCTCTTGAATTCAAACTCAATAAACGATGATTTGGATAAAAACGAAATCGCCCTAAAAGCCGTTATTGCAAAAGCAAAAGAAATAACGAAAGCACATGTTGTAAGGAATAGATTATCTAATATCGAAAATGCATTTAAGTTTGGTGGACTCGGCTTGGGTTCAATCGGGATTTTTGCGGCTATCGCTTGGAAGTTTTCAATATTCCGGAAGATATCAAAAATATTTAAAGTCATTTCATGTCTGTCAAGTCATAAGACACGTAGAAACAAAAAGAAAAATGTCAAAGCGCAGGACGAAAGTATCGAGCTTCATAGACAACCGGTGCAAATCGAGGAGATAGTGACCACAGTACCAGCTTGTGACTGTAAACAGATTGTACTCCGAAGTGGACAACCACGCCAACCAACGCGCAAATCCATGTACGAATTAAGATATGACCGTAACGCGCTCCCATGAAACCCGTTGCGAAGGACGGAGAAATTAGAGAGGGAGGAATAAGAGTAACTATAACGCAACAAAGTCTCAGCATTTTTGGGGCTAAGCTGCGTCCATAACGCTATATTTATAATCGAATAGTTGTAAGACTTATAAGGTTGGTTGCCACCGTTGTTATGCTTCGAGAAGAACACATGAGTTTCGTTTTTTTTTTCTCCCACCCCCCCCCCCCCTTTTTTCTCCCTGAGTTAGCAACAGCGGACCATATATATATATATTTTTTTAAATATTACTTCCTTTTACGGATAAGGGAGGATGTTAGGCGATGATCGAAACATGTCTTGCACGCACGCTATATATTACCTCGCTATTGTACCCTTTTTCATTCCCATTAAGTTAACCATACATGCATGGGTTTCGGCTAACAAATATGAACAGACATAACAGATTACACAGTTCGCCACTGAATACGTTTTGGTAACCACTGCTGCCATTGGAAGACGATTATCAAGTCCATGGTCAGTGGCATGGATCCACGTCAGAGAAGCGAAAGTGCCCACAGGAGAACCTTATGCATGAGGCGACCCTGAAAAGGCCACCCCTGTCAAGGGAAAAGAAAAAAAAAAAAAAAGAACTAGAAAACTACTATAACATCATCATATAACCCCCCAGATAAATTGACATGGAGTCCGCCAAAGCAGAAGAAATACAAGTGCTTTGTCCGCTATGCCAAAAGCATGGCGCACTTAGTGGATTTAACAACCACGTAAAAGTGTGCAAGTTGCGCTTGAACCTGGACGCCGTAACACAAAGTAATAAGGACGCGCCGTGCCTCCTCTGCGGTAGCGTCATACCCTTGGCGCGAATGTCGGCGCACCCCGATCTCTGCGCGTCCTTCCTGGGAAAAAGGGTCCAGGAAATAAGTAGAGGAGCCCCAAACACACCGGGGTTGCTGGGCCCACACCCAATAGAAATTCGACAAGAGTCGGAAATTAGCAAAAACACGAAAATCTCAAAATCAAAGAAAATGACGATGCGCTACACTGGCCAATCCTTAGTTAAAGTCGGAGAGGCAACCGCAGGGGTGTCATCAACTACCTGGACACCCACACCAACCCTTCCTAAGACACCAACATTCCCACCAGCTCCTCAACCCCAAACACCAACACCAAGACCGGCAACAGGAACAAGAGAAACCATGCCACACACGTACACGCATCCCCAAATGGAATCACCCACACCAACAACATCAACAGCAGAACCACGAGTCCACCGTCGTAGAAACATAAAAACAGAGCCAGAAGTAGCGGAAATCTCGAGCGGAGAGGACTCGTCAGATGAGGAGATTTCGGAAATTATGAAAAAAATTAAGGTGGAGGTCGGGTCGAATTCCGACATTGTTGTTTTGGAGGACGGTGAAGAGGATCGAGAACTAAAAAAGTCGCCGGTTTTCCAACCTCGTACGCCGTCAGTATCGCCACCGCCATCTTCGCCGTCCGAAACAGCAACCGAGGTGGTTTCTCGGCAAGGCGAAATTTCAACCTCCCCTGCGGTGGACGAACCTCCGGTGGTCACGATGCTGAACTGGCTGGAGAACCAGAACGTCGAAACAATCACCTACGCATGGCAAAGGATAAATGCCATGAAGTTCATGTGTGACAACGCGGACCTGATAAAAAAGAACTAAAGACAGAGACAGACGACACGCATGACGAGACTAATTTTTTTATTTAAAAAAAAAAAAAAAAAAAAAAAAAAAAAAAAAAAAAAAAGGGCTTCTGTTCCATTTTTCGTTCATTCATTTTTTTTTATCTTCTTCTCTTTTCTCTCTTTTTCTTTCTTTCTTTCTCCCTCTTCCCCCTGTCTTCACCTTTCATCTCATTTTTTTTTTCAGACCCATCAAAGGAGATTTTTGTTTGTTTGTTATTATTTGTTTACAGTCGTTCTTCATTTTTTTTTTCTCTCTCGTTTCTCTCTTTTCTTTTTCTTTCTTTCGCCCCCTCCCCTGTCATGTTTCGGAAATGTCGTAACTATTATTATCATTATCTTTATTATTAGTGTTATTATTATATCGCTTCCTGGATCATTTCATTTTTTTTTACTATTATTATTATTATTATCATTATTACTGCTAGCATTATTACCATCAACTATTTTTTTTTTTTTTTTTTTTTTTTTTTTTATGGAAGGAGTTGCGGAATCCGTTTACGGATGTCCCCCAGTTTTTACGCCGGGGGTGTCTGTGGGACTCACCAACCAACCGGTTGTAATACCCACTAAACCGCCCTCTCCTTATTGTCCTCCCCCTGACCAGGAACTATTTTCATATTACTTCTGGTGGGGGTTCTGTCTGTGTACGTCCGTTCGTGATGTTGTCCGTGCTCTGTGTCGCGTTACGTTAGTCCGTCTGCTCCGTCAAGTGAGGCAGTCGTCCAGATTTTTTCGTCGCAGTATCGTCTCTGTGTAGGTGGCGACTAGTTGCCACCATTCTGTCGAGTGGAGCATCACCTGGACGATGTTGTCCGGGGTGATGTCTCCGACGGTTGTCTCGAGTTGCAGTCGCAGTCCAGTCCAGCGGTCGCACCCGAAAAAGGTGTGTTCCGCGTCGTCTCGTTCATGTCCGCAGTACTTACAGCCCGGCGTCCGTACTCTGTTCATGTTATAAAGGTACCTTCGGAAATATCCGTGTCCTGTCAGGAGCTGGGTAACGTAGAAATTTACGTCACCAAACTTCCTTCCGATCCACGGCCTCAGGTCCTTTATAAGTCGTTTCGTCCAGTTACCCGTTCGTTCCTCTGTCCATCTGTCTTGCCATGTTCGTATCGTCCTGTCGCGCTCCGCGACTGCCGCGTCCTGTCGTCCAATGTCAGCGCTTACCCCATAGATCCTCTTTCGCTCGAAGGCGAGGAGGTCAACGGGGATTACGCCGGCCACCACCAGAACCGCTTGTGCAGAGACGGTCCGGTAGGAGCAGGCGATTCTCAGCGCACTCTGTCTTTGTACTGTCGTCATTGCGTGGCAGTACTTTTTTGTCTTCAGGGCATCTGCCCAGATCTCCGCGCCGTATAGAAGTATCGAGTGGGCTGTTGTCATTAGTAGCCGTCTTTTCCCCGGTCTCGGTCCGTTTGTGTTTGCCATCAGGCGGCTTAAGGATGCTACCATCTTGGCCGCCTTCTTGCACGCTTTCTGTATGTGTGGCCAGAAGGTCATCTTCGTGTCCAGAATTACTCCTAGATACTTGACTTCCCCGCCAGCCACTATTGCGTCTGTTCCGACCAGCATCGGTAGTCTCGTCTGTATGCGTCTTCTGGTCAGGAACATCAGTTCCGTCTTTTCCGTCGCAAGTTGCAGTCCGTGGTCCGTCATCCAACGTGCCACGCGTCGCATCGTCTGGTTCAGTTTTAGCTGTGCCAGGTCCGGAGAGCGCTCGGTGATCACCGCCGCCACGTCGTCAGCGTAAGCGACGAGGGCCACACCAAGCGGTAGCTCCAGCCTGAGCAAGCCGTCGTACAGTCCGTTCCAAAAGTCTGGTCCCAGTATCGACCCTTGGGCGACCCCCGCGGTGATCTGTCTCGTCACCAGTCCTTCGGTCGTCTCGTACGTGATCCGTCTGTTTTTCAGGTAGTTCCTTACAACCCGGGTGAGGTAAGGCGGGACTCTGAAGTCGCATTCCAGCGCCTCCAGAATATCCACCCATCTAGCCGAGTTGAAGGCATTCCTGATGTCCAAAGTCGCCAGCAGCACGATTGGTCGCGCCGCATGGCAGTGTCGGTCCAGGTCCAGGAAAGAGTCGACGACTTTTTGGATCGCTCCAATTGTCGACCGGCCCCTTCTGAATCCGAACTGGAGGTCAGAAAGGCCCCCACTGGTCTGTATTGCGTCCGTCAGTCGCCGTTTCAGTAGTTGTTCGTAAAGTTTACCTGTCGTGTCCAGTAAACTCAGCGGTCGGTAGGCGGACGGCGTGTTGGGGTCGCCCTTACCTTTGGGGATAAGAACGAGCCTCGCCGTCTTCCACCGATCGCCGAACGTCCCCGTTGTCAAGCAAGTATTGTACAGGTCGAGAAGTATCTCCGGCCTCAGGTTAACCATCAGCCGGATAACTTCCGCCGGTACACCGTCAGGTCCCGGTGCCTTCCCAGTCTTCATTGCGGCAGAAGCCCTGGTCAGCTCTGGCGCCGTGAATATGGGGGCTGCCGGGATGTCCGTGTTGTCCGTGTTGTCTGTCCGTATCGGGTGTGTTGGGAACAACCCGTCGACAATCCGTCGTGCGGATTCAGCATCTTTGAGCTCTGGTGGAACCCGACCTCCCAGTTTGCCAGTTACAATTTTGTAACCAGTGCCCCAGGGGTCCCGGTCCACCTCCTCGCAGAGCTTCCTCCAGCAACGCGCCTTGCTGTCTCGTATCGCGTTCGTCAGTGCGGTCCGTGCTGTCCTGCGTTCGTCCCTGAGGGTTTCCCAGCCGGGTCTCCTCTTGGCCCTCTTTTCCCGCCGTCGGGCTGCCAGGCAGATCCTCCTCAGTTTGTCGATCTCGTCCGTCCACCAGTATTGTGGCGGTCTGTCCTGTCGGTAATGTCGTTTTGGCATCGTGCTGTTGCACAGCCTGTGCGTCAGTTTGGCCGTCTCGTCTATTAGTCGTTCCGCCCTTTGCTGGCCAGTCAGCTCGGGGGGAACTCTCGAGGTTGGCGCTGGCGCTGCTACCAGCTCCTCCGAGAATTTCTGTACGTCGAGTTTTTTGACATTCCACCGCGGGGGGCGCTGGGTTCTTGTCCGTCTTGTCCCTGTTGTCTCTACTACTTCAAAGACAATATACTGGTGGTCGCTGGCCGTAAAGCCTTCGTACACCTGCCACTGCCTTACCCGTGCTGAGATTCCGTCCGATGTCATCGTAATGTCGGGGATGGAGTCCCCAAACCCCGGTCGTCTGTACGTCGGCGTGTTTCCTGTGTTGGCTACTACCAGGTCTAGCCTTGCGGCCATTTCCAGCAGCAGCCGTCCACGTTTATTCGTCGCTGTCATGCCCCATTCGATCGCTCGCGCGTTAAAATCCCCCCCAATAATAACGTCTCCGGGCAGGTCCCTGACTCCGTCTTCGAGGAGCGCCACCTTCCTCTCGAACTCCGCCACGGTGCAGTTGGGTGTTAAGTAGACGCTGACATAAGTGACAGCGCCGACCCTTGCCCAGACGTAATCGCCCCCGACACCGGTGCCGCTGATTCGGGATTGGGCAGCACCCCTCACCCAGATAGCTGTGGTCTCTGTCTCGTTCGTTATGTAAGTCTGTGTCGTCCTTCTCCTGTATGGTTCGCACAGGATCAGAATGTCGGCGTCTTGTTCGTCGGCTATCTGTGGTAGTAGCATGTCTGCTGTCCTACTCCTGTTCAGGTTTCCCTGAACTATTCTGTCCGTCTTCCAGCCTGCTTCCTGCACTCCTCCAGCGCGGCTCGGAACACCGCACACCTCCCGCTTCCCGCGAGGTGCGCAACGTCTTCGTGCCCCGCCTTGGCGCACAGAGGACAAGCCGGTCTGTTCGTGCAGTCCGTGGCGTAATGTCCAGATCTGCCACACTTTCGACAGTTCTTTGTCCTGTCCACGTCTGTACAGTTAGCCTTTATGTGCCCGTATCCGAGGCACTTATGGCATTTCGTGACTGTTAGTCGTTTCCGGACACGGCAGCGCGACCATCCTATTGTTAGTCGCCCGCGGCGGAGCAGCAACTCGGCCTCCCGCGACTCGAGGTCGCAGACCGCCATGTACTGCTCCGCGCGGTTCGGGCCAAAGATATGGACTCCGAAGTCTCCGTCCCGTCCCGTCTCCTGTCTCAGTTTTTCTGTGACGTCCTCCGTGGTTGTCACGCAGTCCAGGTCCATGATCTCCAATTGGACCTTGGAGGTCATGGCCCTGATACTGCCCGCGTCTCCAATCGCGTCTTTTAAAACGCGTTGGAACTCGTCCCGTCCTTCAGGTCTGTCCTTGTCTGCCTGTATCTTGAGAAGACAGAGACCGTTTTTCGTCTTCCTCAAAGCCGTCACCTGCACGTGACTTTTTTGGGGTTCGACTGTCGTCCGTATTTTTCGTACTATGTCAGAGTACGTATTGTCTGTCCCTGGCCTTACGAGTACAGTCGTCCCCCGTTGCCGGGGAACCGGCCTGTTCTTTTGGGCGTCTGTACCTGTTGTTGTCCGTTGGTTATTCCGGTCCGGTTTTTTCCTCGTGACAGTCTGCCAAGGAGCGTCCGGTTGCGCCGTCGGAAGCTTCTTTTGAGCTTTCTCCGGCGTGGTTCCCGTCGCTTCTCGCTTACGTTTCGTGCTTGTCGTCTTGTGTTTATTTATGTCCGTGGTCGCTATCGGTCTGTCCGTGATTTGTATACTCGGGGCTGCCTTGGCGTGCGTATGCAGCGCCACATCGACAGCCTCGAGAATCGTCTTTATTCCCGTCTTTACCGTCATATTCATGTTTTTCTGAATAGACGCTGCCTCGGCCATTTTTGTCGCTGTCTTCTGTATTAGCGTTAGTAGCTCTGTCATGTCTGGTTCGTTCTGTCTCTTTTCGTCCGTCCGTCCCGTCATCGGTGTGCCAGCTGCGGAGACATAACTGTCCCCGCTGCCGACGCTCGACAAGCTATCTGTCCTGTTCCGTCTCGGTATCAGCAGTCGTTCTATGGGTCGGCTGGGTTGAGAGGGGTTGGTTTCTCGGCCATACCCCTCACGAACCTCATCCTTCCCCTTTTGGGCCGTGGAAAGCCCAGTGTCCTTAAGCACCTTTATACTTTTCTCTGATTTGGACATTATCATTAAAAAGTAGGGTTTTTAACGAGGATCCCCACCCCGAAAACTCCTGTCTCACGCCCCCACCATCAACTATTACTACCATTATTATTATTAGTATTATTATTATATCGCTTCTTAGATCATTTCATTTTTTTTTTTTTTCTTTTAATTTTATACCAATTTCATCATTTCAAAAAAAAAAAAAAAAAAAAAAAAAAAAAAAAAAAAAAGAAGGGAAAAAGAAACCACTATTTAATTTTCGTTTATTTTGTTTTGTTTGTACGCTATTTATTAAAATACTACCCTTTTTTATTATTAACAAATTGCGTTTTGGTACATCATTTTATTACCGTAACCTTTTCAAACAAAACTATCCAAAAAAAAAAAAAAAAAAAAAAAAGGAAAAGAAAAGAAAGTAGATAAACCACTTAACCGATCCTCACCACATCCGTATTAACAGGTCATTCCTACTAACCCCCTTACCAAAACTAATCAGATTTTTAGAATGTTTTAGACTACATAGGACCGAGTGAAGCCGAGTGGAATAAACGAGTAAAGGAAAGGAATCCCTCGACAAACAAACCGGAATAAACGTTGAAAAAAAAAAAAAAAAAAAGGGAAAGGAGAAGGGAAACTGTCTACTTAAACGAAGAGAGAATAAACTGTACCGAGATCCAGACATGAGCGATGGGCAAACAAAATTTTTTTTTTCCCTCTTCTCTTATATGCGAAAACCCTGACCTGACCTACAGTCACATAACAACCCCTCCCCACTAACACGAACAACTAAAATATTTCAGTTTCAGATCATCGAAAATTACATAGAACCCTCTGGAATAACAAAGCAGACTGAAGATAAGAGGACCAATAAATAGAAATCAATTGACGGAACTTTCAGGGAAATCCCAACACCACACCCAAGATGCGAAGGGAAGGGAAAAGAAAATAAGTCACCACGGCACGAAACAAGAAGAAGAAGAACTACACATAAATAAACACATACACATTCAAACACTACCAAAACCATTCATACCACACTTGCGTTATATAGAGTCACACGGAAATTCATTTTTTTTGTAAAACCCCTCAATGCGGAGCATTGATTCTTCAAAGAGGGGGAGTGTAACGATCCCTATATATATTAATTAGTAAGACTGGAGGCTCCTACAAAGAAAGGGCTTATCGGTGCTTGCGTCAGCGTTCTCACGTTCGGGGCGACCGCCGCACAGCATCCAGGCGTGCGACGGCCGCCTTATCGCTGGCGTAGGTATACCTAGTGGGCCTCAAGGGCCTCTAGACAATGGACCAGCAATAACGACTTCACTTCTTCCCGAACCTCTGTAACGTGCACTTCACCCCACACATTTTGACAAACACATATATTTTAGAACTCTAAGCGTTTAACAGTTCATTTCAACGACCTTTGGATCGTTACAAGGGATTAAAGAAAAATAATTAAATAAACTTTTTGAATTCATCCGTTTCATAGTCTTGTGTCTTAAAAGAGACCAACAGATAATTATTATTTGCCGTACTGATACTGAATCCGGAGTGAAGTTAATGATACAATGTGTAATATTACCCTAATTATGCAAAATGTGCTTTAACCGGATACTGCGTAGGAGGACATTGAAAGTGACAAGGAAAACAGCAGCAACAACAACAACCGGCACGATCAGTCGAGGAATAAGTTGATGCAAATTTCGGAGAAAAGTGACTTTATCGAAGAGAATCAAACGGATAACCGTGATGTTAATAATAATGTAAGGGTATTGAAAACCACGTCACGCAATATGCACGAGGAACCGAGGACCTGCAATCTCCAAGTGAGTGTATATAAGTAGCGATTAAATCGAAACAATTTAATAAGCTGTCCTTGCATTCGGGCATTTCATAGTTTTGTGTCTAAAAAGCGATCAGCAGATAATTATTATTTCCTGTACTGTTACTGAGTCCGGAGTGAATCTAATGATGCCACGTTCATACATGTAATATCACCTTCATTATGTAAAATGTGCTTCAACCGGATGCTCCGTAGGAGGACAAAGAAAGTGACAAGGAAAACAGCAGCAACAACAACAGCCGGCACGATCAGTCGAGGAATAAGTCGATGCAAATTGCAGAAAAAAGTGACTTTATCGAAGAGAATCAACCCGATAATCGTGATGTTAATGAAAATGTCAGGCTAGCAAAAACCACGTCACGCGATACGTACGATGAACCGAGGATCTGCAATCTCCAAGTGAGTGTATAAAAGTAGCGATTAAATAAAAACAATGAATTATACTGTTCTTGAATTTATCCGTTTCATAATTTTGTGTCTTAAAAGCGGTCATCAGATAATTATTATTTGCTGTACTATTACTGAGTTCAAAATGAAGCTAATGATGCCATGCACATATATGTAATATTAATTTAATTTTGACAAATGTGCTTTAACCGAATACTTTATAGGAGAACATAAAAAGTGACAAGGAAAACAGCAGCAGCGACAACAGCCGGCATGATCAGTCGAGGAATAAGTTAATGGAAATCTCAGAGGAAAGTGACTTTATCGAAGATAATCGACCCGACAATCGTGATGATGATGAAAATATATTGGTAGTGAAAACCACGTCACGCAATATGCACGATGAACCGAGGATCTGCAATCTCCGAGTGAGTACAAAAGGAGCGATTAAATAAAAACTTACATGATTAAATTTGGCTGTTAGCAAATTTAATCATGTAAGCACATACGAGAACTATTATTTTTACTGTTGTCTAGTTTAAACAAATTCCACGGTAAAAAGTAAAAAGTAAAAAGTAAAAAGTAAAGTAAAGATCATATTTGCCAATCAATTATCATACCCAATATTTCAGAATTGAAAATAGTTACATTGTTTAGTGATCTAAGACTGATCTTTAAACAAAAATATAAATTTTCATATGTTTGGACCCACTTGATCGTTTCTCGCTAAAACCCCATGAATATAATTCAAACACGATGTGCCGTCATTTGTAAAAGCATCAATAGGAAAACATTTTTCCCAAAAATTAGAAACTGCTAGAAAATTGAAACCTCTTAACCGATTTGCGCCACATAGATTACCAAACAGTGTTTGTACTAACATGAAAATCGCGAAATTTTGTTTGAAATAAAATCAAAGATTTATCTATAAAGAAGCAAAATACAAGTGCTGCCAAGTACACACATTTCCTATTGTAACTTTCAAAACTGCATTGAAAAACAAACTGTTGTTTATACGTATTGCGATGTTATAAATTCACCAATCGCACAGAAAAACGTTTTCAATTTTCAACGGTCCCGTAACATTATAGCGTTTTTCCGGTAAGTTCAATCCGGCTATTAACCCCTTGAGCGGCAAGACCAATTCGCCTCATAGTGCCCAAAATGCGGGGAAAAAAAAGTATTCGGATTGTTACGAAATTTTGTACTCGGGGGTTTTCGGGGTCGCTGATTACGAATCCACTCTCAAAATTTCGAAATTCAAAATGGCGGATCCAATATGGCGGCCGAAAATGCAAAAATTCATTCGAATCGGATAAAAATTAGTACTCGGGGGTTTTCGGGGTCGCTGATTACGAATTCACTCTCAAAATTTCGAAATTCAAAATGGCGGATCCAATATGGCGGCCGAAAATGCAAAAATTCATTCGAATCGGGTAAAAATTAGTACTCGGGAGTTTTCGGGGTCACTGATTACGAATCCACTCCAAATTTCGAAATTCAAAATGGCGGATCCAATATGGCGGCCGAAAATGCAAAAATTCATTCGAATCGGATCAAAATTAGTACTCGGGCGTTTTCGGGGTCGCTGATTACGAATTCACTCTCAAAATTTCGAAATTCAAAATGGCGGATCCAATATGGTGGCCGAAAATGCAAAAATTCATTCGAATCGGATAAAAATTAGTACTCGGGGGTTTTCGGGGTCGCTGATTACGAATCCACTCTCAAAATTTTGAAATTCAAAATGGCGGATACAATATGGCGGCCGAAAATGCAAAAATTCAATCAAATCGGATAAAAATTAGTACTCCGGGGTTTCCGGGGTCACTGATAACGAATCCACTCTCAAAATTTCGAAATTCAAAATGGCGGATTCAATATGGCGGCCGAAAATGCAAAAATTCATTCGAATCGGATCAAAATTAGTACTCGGGGGTTTTCGGGGTCGCTGATTACGAATTCACTCTCAAAATTTTGAAATTCAAAATGGCGGATCCAATATCGCAGCCGAAAATGCAAAAATTCATTCGAATCGGGTAAAAATTAGTACTCGGGGGTTTTCCGGGTCGCTGATTACGAATCCGCCCTCAAAATTTATTATTCAAAAAGAATATCTCATATGCCAACGAAAATTGTACAAATTCATTTGAAAAAAATGTAACTGTTCTTGAAATCCAGCAATTGGAAATTTTGTAGTGTTGGTAGCTGATTATGAACATGTAACTAGAACTTACGAATTATCAATTTTTTAATAAAATATTGTGGATTTTGATACTAAACTGATAGCATTAAGTTTTATTCCAACAGACCCGTTAGATTTTTACCGTATTTACTCTTTCAACGTTTTCACCGAATGTAAAAGATCGTAATTTGTTTACACATATTGAGTTTTCTAATTTATACATAAAAGTTCAATTTTGTGGTAAGCTTTTTAAAAATGAGTTCACTCTCAGCTTCAAAAAGTCGAGCAAAAAGAAAATTAGAGTCAAGCTTGTCGAGTTCTGAAGATGATTCCGACATGGATACTTCTGTACCGGACAGTGACGATGATGACGAATGGTTGACCAAAGAAATTGAAGAAGCGGAGGAAATAATCGAAACGGAAGTTCTTCGAAGTGACGATAATGATGATGACGTACCACTCGCAGTACGTTGGGAAAAGTTTCAATCTGACCTAACTTGGAGTCAACGCGGAGTTTTTGATCCAATTGTTCATCCATCTAATGATCCGAATGCGGGTATTCAAACGGCAGTCCAGTTGAATAAAGATAGTACTTCGATCGAAGCTTTCAAGTTGTTTCTTACCCCAGAGTTTATAGAAATGATTTGCGCACAAACGAACATCTATCAACAAGCAAAAGTTGATGTATTGCGTGAAAGTGGAAAATTGAAACTTCGATCGAGAATACTTGAGTGGACACCAGTAACTGCCGATGAAATGTATACATTTCTTGCACTGATTATTCTCATGGGTCTAATCAAAAAGTCAGATATGAAGCAGTACTGGTCGACAAATCCCATATTGGAAACCCCGATATTCGCTAAAACCATGACCCTAAGAAGGTTCGAGAGCATTGCGCGATTGATTCATTTTTCTGAGAACGACAATCAATCTACGGATAAAATTCAAAAAATTCGACCTCTGTTGGAATACTTGGTTGAACGATTCAAAGCTGTTTATCGACCTGGGAAGAATATCGCCATCGATGAATCTCTTCTGAAATTTAAAGGTCGGCTCAGTTTCAGGCAATGCAATCTCCACAAGCGGGCTCGATTCGGAATTAAACTTTACAAAACCTGCGAGTCTAATACAGGATACGTCTACGATTGCTCGATTTATACTGGTAAAGAAACCGATAAATCTAAGGCTAACAAGCAAATTGGAGTTTCTGGAACCGTCGTAAAAACTATGCTAGGAGATCTTGCAGGACAAGGTCGTACACTGTACGTCGACAATTGGTATACCTCACCGGTGCTTTTCAAGCAACTTGTGGACGAGAAGACGAATGCGTGTGGAACGGTGAGAGTAAATCGTAAATATTTACCACAAGTAAATACCAAGGGAATGAAAACTGGTGAGATGCAAGTATTTCATACCCCAAAAATGGCGTTTCTTTGTTGGAAAGATAAAAAAGTTGTTAGCTTGCTCACAACGACGCAACAGCCAGAAATGACAGACACAAAAAAAAAGAGTAGACGAACAGGAGAAGTGATAAGAAAGCCGAATGTCGTCATTTCTTACAACGCAAATATGGGAGGTGTCGACAGATCAGATCAATTATTACAGCCCTACGAGCTTCTCCGTAAATCTCGCAAGTGGTATCATAAAATTTTTCACCACCTTATCGATATTTCGATCTTCAACGCTATGGTTGTGTACAACGCTTTGCATTCGGATGAAACAAAACAAAATCAGCTAAGTTTTCGACAAGCGTTGGTAGAAGAACTGATCAACGAGCATTCCGAACAAAAAGCTACAAGCACGAGAAGAAGGTGTTCAGGCGTAATTGTACCAAAAATTGCTCCACATACTCCAAGCGTGTTGAAATCATCAGACAACAAGCGGTTCAGAAAACGATGCTTTTCTTGTTACGCCGCTGGTAAGAGGACAGATACAAGAACAGTCTGTGTGGAGTGTGGTGACGTACCCCTTTGTCTGAAATGTTTCAGTTCATTTCACAAAAAAAAAATAATTGAATAAAGATTGAACGATTCAGAGCTTTGCAAAAACAAAGGGCACAAAAAGAAAACCCATTAAAAATCGCTAAAGTCAAGGGTCACAATATGAGAATATCAACATAATTGTTGAAAATAAACAAAAAAAGACAAAAAAAAATGATAAAGATGATAAGAAAAACGAAATACTATTGGAAAAAAAAAATGAAAAAAAAAACAAAACAAAAAAAAACAAAAAAAAAATGAAAAAAATGAAAAAAAAAACAATAAAAAATGAAAAAAAAAAAAAACAAAAAAAAGTAAACGGAGTATAAAGTCCTACGAATGCAACCTCCTCGCGGTATACTCTGGGAGCGTGGATTTAAATTCACCAGCTAATGCACGGGGCAAGTTTGAATAGTATTTTTGTTACATTTATTCACATATAAAACTTGAAAAACTCAGGGTTAAAATAAAATCAATATGAAGAGAAAGGTGCCATTGCAAAAATTTTACATTATCGATTCATATGTGTCGTAGAGAATCTTCTATTTTCAATTTATATACTCCGTAGTCAGTGACCCCGAAGAGTACTAAATTTCGACCGATTCTAATGAATTTTCGGATTTTTTACCACCATATTGGATCCGCCGTTCTGAATTCCGGAAATTCGAGGGCGGATTCTTAATCAGCGACCCCGAAAACCCCTGAATGCCAATTCCTATCCGATTCGAATGAATTTTTGCATTTCGGCCGGCATATTGGATCCGCCATTTTAAATTTCGAAATTTTGAGAGCGGATTCGTAATCAGCGACCCCGAAAACCCCTGAATGCCAATTCCTATCCGATTCGAATGAATTTTTGCATTTTCGGCCGCCATATTGGATCCGCCATTTTTAATTTCGAAATTTTGAGAGCGGATTCGTAATCAGCGACCCCGAAAACCCCTGAATGCCAATTCCTATCCGATTCGAATGAATTTTTGCATTTTCGGCCGCCATATTGGATCCGCCATTTTAAATTTCGAAATTTTGAGAGCGGATTCGTAATCAGCGACCCCAAAAACCCCTGAGTATCAAATTTGGTGACAATTGATTGACTTAATCACGAGATAATCGATGTGCGCCATATGGCGTCATTGCCGCTTTGGGCCCAGAAAAAATATGCGCCATATGGCGTCATTGCCGCTTAAGGGGTTAATAATATTGTTCGTAATATTCAAGTTAATATTATTGATAATCCACGATTATCATTCAGTGTGCAATTCAAATGAACCCAACGCGAAAAGATTATGTACATAAGTGATGCACTGGTGGGAAATTGATGCTTGTACAGTCATTATGCATACGAAAATTTAAATACATGGATGTTTAATAGGGTTGTCCAAGCGCCGAAATATCGGAAGACTCCTGTGATACGGTTTCAACGTCAGAGATAGAGGCTTGTGACTATGACAAATTATTCGACAACCAATCCGGTGAAAAAACGTCGCTACGAAAGAGGATTCCAAATATAAATGTGAGTACAAAATCATCAAACTGTTTGCTGCTCTAAAACTAACTACGGAATAAATTAAATGATACCCCGAGAATGTCTACACGTTTTTTTTTTCCTCATTTTGGAAAATGTCATTCAAAGTGATTTTTTACTTTAGAGTATGGAGAAAAACATCAGCAGTCACGAAGAGTCGAGTAATGAGTTCGTGCAGATATCGGAGGGGCGTCATTCGGATGAAGAAGATCAATCCCATAATCATGGGGTGAAAGAAAATGCATTGGCACCTAACGCCTCGACATGCGATGTCCACGAAAACCGCAGATTTCCAATCTCCAAGTGAGTAAACAAAAAGTAATCAAATAAAAACTGTCACCATTAACTATGTTTGGGTCAACACTGGGCGATGTACAATAGTATATTACGACACGAGGGAGTATTGTATACTATTTTACGTCATAAGGCGTGGAATAGGAAGTTCTCCACCCGCGTAGCTGTGGGAAAATCTCACTTTGCGCGCCGCAGTAATGTAAAGTGTCATACGTATAAGCGACAAACGCGATCTACTTTGTAATCGTCTAGTGTAGAAAAATCAATAGTATCCCCATAATATACACACGTCCTTTCCTGACTTTCAAAAGTGCAAAGAAAATAAATGTTTTTGATACGTAATGTGATATGTTGATAAGATTGAAATCTTATCAATATATCTTATAATATATGTTGATAAGACTGAAGTCTTATCAATATATCCAACATGTATTCATTTTATCTTGGAAATAATAGTTGTTGATAATTTGTGAGTAAGTCGCGGAATACGATTCAGATCGAAAAAAAGAACATTTTTCTGATGTTTTCTAACCTAACGGTGCTTTAGGCCGTTCTGTAACGTGTTGTATCGATATTCCTACTATTAATGCTTTCAGGCATTCGATTTCTTGGTACCCTCGGCGATGACTTCGAGGAGCAGCTTGACGTTCTCTGAAACGGCGGACGATCCGCTTGAAAATTCTCTGAGGAGCGCTTCGCCATACTCCATCACCTCAAAAAAAGAATTTGATATTGGAGCGCATGATAGTTTGATAACCGAGAGTTCAACTACCACCATGACGGGTCCAGATTATGCGCCGAGATCCAATGATAGCCAGTTCAACTCGGTGCGAGATACACATGACTATACTTCCTCATTCCCAGCATGCCTAGACGTAATTAACAAATCAAGTTTTATTTTACTTACTATATGCTCTGTGAATAATCATTTTGTTTATGCTTTATTGGTTTAAAGACCACTGAGACCAGAACGAATGCAGTGATCATCGTTGTTGATAAAAACCTCACTGGCGATAATCGATTGAATGTAGAGAAAATGAAAGTAGGGCAATGTACCGGAAATACACAACGAGATGCGAACAAGGTACCGACGAAGTGCACGACACCGTCACCTTTAACAAAATACGTAAGTACGGCTTGCGTAAATGAATACTGCAATTGTCCGAGTAAAGTAAATAAAGAATAATATTAATGTTGATTATGGATATGGAGCTGATGCATACTGTTATTGCATTCTGCAGAATGAAACCCCGAGAAGGGCTACAGTACCGCCTATGAGAAATTTGTGCAGTGACGCTTTCCCGCGAAACGAATCGTCCATATACAAGTCTGTAAGTAAATTACTGATTGTCTGTTAGCGCCGGAAGCACTGGTACACCAACAAAAAAATTGTTACACAAAAATGTATTTATATTCAATACCGTTTAATAATTTACATTTCTTTCGTTCATTGGCAGATAGTAGACGACGGGACGATAAAAAATTCGAGTGATTGCGATAGATGTGTACCAGTCGTTAGGGATCAAAATACAACCGATCCGACGATAATTGAAAGCTCTTGGAAGGTTCTTGTCTGTTAAACATACTGATACTCGCAATTCGAGATGCACCCATCCTTTACCGTTTATTACGTACTAGGGACAGAAATCAACGTCAAAGACGGCGGTTTCTATAGCGGTGAAAGCAGCATCAACAGAACGGCAAGACAACGATTACTCCGTCGACGATGTCGACAACAACGTCCCAGACGACGATGTTGACGATACCGTTACAGACGATGACGAAAATAATGAGCAAAAAAACAAATTGAAGAGAAAATCTACGAAGAGTAAGATCAAAGGAGATGCGAAAAAAGAAGATAACGAAAAAGAACAGGCTGTGGTGATCCAGAAGACGCTGCAACCGATGCTAACAAAAATGAAAAGACAGATAATTGCGGCTATTCGTACAACTTCACTAAAACCACGATATGGTGAGAAGAACTATGGCGATGACGTTGAAGATACGAGTGCGGATGAAGTTCCGTGCCAATTACCGACACAACCAGACGACGATGGCAAGGTAATACGAGACATTGCAAGTATTTTTAAGGTATTTAACCCTTCAACGTGAGTTTCAGAAAAAATGTTGATCACTTCTCGATAGGATAAAAATCTGAAAAAATCAAGCATATCGAACGTGCTAAAAAATCGATTTTGCGTAATAACAATTTCAAAATGTTATTATCAAATTGATGACAAAAAAAATTGTTTAACCAATGATCCGTCAACCTAACGCGTTAGGTTGACGCGGTTTTCCAAATGCAAATGACTTGTACATTTTTTTAATACGTATAAATTTTATCAGAATTCTTTTCTAACTTTTGAAAAATGCATTTTTTAATGGTCGAGCTGTTTTTGCGAATCTACTTGATCAATTGCCCGAACACTTTGTGGGTGTAATGGGTGGTTTTACGACATGAAAAATCGTGACTTTACCCACAATAAAAAAATTATTTTACATAATTTTCAAAAATTAGAAAAAATCCTGAATATAATTCGTACATATTCAAGAATATTGACAAATCATTTTTATTTAAAAATAAGTTGGGTTGTTAATAACATTTTCAAATTATTATTATATGCAAAATTAATCTTTTCAGCATGTTCAATATGCTTGATTTTTTCACATTTTATCCCATGGAGCAGTGTTCGAAATACTCTGAAACTCACGTTTTACGGGATTGTACCGCTAGAAGTACTTAAAGGAATTCATTAGTATTCGATAGTATTCATTTCGCATAAATTCGAGCACAAGTTAGAGAGAATTGCAAACACTTCTCGATGGTATAGAAATCTGAAAAAAATGCATGGACATTAAAGATACTGAAAAGATTAATTTAGCATAATGATAATTCTAAAATGTTATAAACAACTTGACGAAAAAAAAATTGTTTAACAAATATTTCGTTGACCCAAATTTTTTTGTAGATGAAAACGATTTGTTCATTTTTCTGAATACGCATGAATTATTTCAGATTTTAGAGTTAACTTTGAATTTTCACATATTTTCCATGTTAAAAAGCACAAACTTCAAAGAGAACTCTAAAATCAGAAAAAATTCATACGTATTCAGAAAAACGAAGGAATCATTTTCATCCATAAAAAAACTTGGGTCACCGAAATATTTGTTTATCAATTTGTTAATAACATTTTTGAATTAATATTATGCAAAATTCCTCTTTTCAGTACCTTTAATGGGCATGAATTTTTCTAGATTTTTATAACATCGAGAAGTCTTTGCAATTGTTTCTAACTTTTGCTCGAATTTATGCGACGTGAATACTAACGAAAGGATCTCTTAAGAACATGTGAAACGACGATGTAAATATGCGCAAAAAAAAGTTGATTACGATTTTTTATTTCGACTGCGGCATTTCACATGCTCTTAATGAGCATCGGTGTCGTTCTGACCGTCATCGCGCAGACTTCGTTTTAATTGCTGTTACATTTTCAAGATTACGGTCGTCGATGATATTCGTGTGGAGTTCGATGCTGCGTGGCGGGCGTTAAATGCATCTGAAACGCACAAGAGAATCAACGCTTTAATCGAAGGAATATGGCCACTCGAAGAGCGTCTGAATTTGGCTCTAAGCAATGTGCATAATACAAATTATAGATTGATAACAGACAAAGAGTTGGAGGACATGATAAGTACGTTTTTGCTTTCGAGGAACTTAATGTCATCTTTAGTGTTAAAAAGTATTGATAAATTATTCGCAGAAAGCTGTTTAGCCATGGACAAAATACATCAATTGGATGTACGAGGAAAGAAGAATTTGACTTCCAAAATCAGGCCTTGGATTTCCATGAAACTGAAAGCTGACCGCCACCGACACTCCGACAAATTCAAAACGAAGCAACAAGAGAAGAGGAAGAAGGATATAGCTAAAAAGTATATCGTCAAACGTAAACGTGTCAACGTGGATGATCAAAATTTGAGTGACCGCGAGGAACACGGCAAAAGACCAGTGAAACGTGTGCGACAGAACGACGGTTGCAGTGACGGCGATACGAGCAACGATCATAATACATCAAGTAATTTAAAAAGTTGTAATGTGGTACTTGTTAATAGCACAAATCATCTAATCTCGTTGACGTAAAAACAGGTATCACTATCGACGCAGATTTTATCTCAACGTTTCTATCATGTCTGGGTCAGCCGTTACAAACTGACAATATTCAGAATCATGGCCATTTTAAAAATCTCATGAGCAGAAAGGAGATTCAAGAACTGACTGGACTTACGGAGGCCCAGCTCGCAGCAATACTAACGGCCGACGCTCACGTAATTCTGCGAGGTGTGTTCAATAACATCTGTAATTCTATGCATTTATACTACAATTTGTAGTAACTATTTACTGTTTTTCAACATTTAAAAATAAAGTATTCGTAATTATTTGTAAATGACGTTACTCAGAAAAATGCTGCGTTGTTGACATCGAGTACGAGAACATGGTGTTACGTCACATATGTGCAAATGCCGAGATGCACAAGAGTTCCGCAGATGAAATTTTGTATCAGCATACAAGTATATTGATAAACGAGGACATTCCCGAGGAAGTCATACACTACGTTTTCCACAAGTATGCCGAGAAAACGGGAAAAGTTTCCGTCACGTCGAAGCAGTCATTTTACAGGTACTGAATATAAGAATTTCAGTTAGTTTATTTATTCATTTCCGTATACATTTTATTTATTTATTTATTAATAAACATGTTTTACGACCTCTAATACAACGACATTTGAAATGAAAGGTGGCAAAAGGAGAAAATCTGCAGCTCCGTGATGTATTGCGAACTTCTCAATACTCCGAAATGGGATAAAGTACGTGATCTCGTGGCGCAATGTGAAGCAGTTCCGTATTGCAGTGAGTTTTGGTTAATGATTAATAATTATTGTTATTCAATTGTTTTCGTAAGCCTTACATTATTCGTTTGTACCAATTTCTGTAGATATCTCCGACGATGTATGCGCCACACTTATCTGCCACCACTGCGAAATCTTCGAGACGAACGGACACTGTCAACTTACGAGAATCCAACAATTGTCTGAGCTAGATGGTGGACAAATTATTAAGGAAAACTTAACGCGTTTGGGAGAAAGTTTGCTGAATGGTGAATAATTATTATTACAAAATAAAAGACTGCACTTTTTATTCATAAAAATATGTACAACGTTGGTGTAGTTTTTGATTTAATATTTTAATAGAATTGTTCCTGAGGTACCGCGTACATTTAAGTAGAGATGATTATATTTTTCTTAATCAGTCATATTTAAAAAATTCTTTCTAGTACTTTCTATACATTTTTCAGATATTTTATTCGTTATTTTATAAAGTGCTGTCGTGAATCGATCGGTCACAAAAAAAAGTCTGGGTATAAAATTTGTATTACAATATCAGATGTTCATAAAAATGTTAAAAACATTTAGCCGTTCCAACTGAAAATAAAACATTGATAATATCGTAAAAAATTGTTTGAATTTTTTTTTCATGGTACGTGCATCGAGCGATATTCCACTGTGCGTTTTACATAGCGGTTGCGTCTGCGGTTGTTCGGTACAGTTACCTCCTGAAATAACCAGCAGCCAAATGCTGCTGGGGTAGTCAAATTGACGGTTACATCGTATGGTTAACTCTCGAAACAACCAGTAGCCAGATGGTTGCAACACTGTTATGAAGATGGTTACTCTGCATGGTTAACTCTCGACACAACCAGAAGTTCATGAGACAGTTATGAAGATGGTTACTCTGTATGGTTAACTCTCGACACAACCAGAAGCCGGAAGTTTATGAGACAGTTGTTAAACTGGACATTCGGTTAGGTTAACTCACAAAACAACTAGCTGCCACATGTTTGTGGGCAGTTATAAAGCTGGTCATTCGGTTTGGTTAACTCTCAACATAACTAGCAGCAGAATGTTCGTGGGACAGTTATCGACGTGGTTATTCGGTACCGGTTAACTCTTAAAACAACCAGCAGTCGGATGTTCGTGGGACAGTTATCGAAGTAGTTATTCGGTGTGGTTAAACAGTTAAACTTTTCACCAAGTGGTTATTCTGAACATTGAATAACCGTTACTTTTGGGCAAAAATGAACCTGGTTGTTTTTACGGTCATTTTGTATGGTCATTGGACCTGCTAGGGTGTACCTAATAAGTCCTACTGTATAATTCCTGAGTCTTTTAAACTGTTCCCAGTCTGTATCTAGTTCACTGAATGTTGCACGTTTATATGCGTCATCTCTATTATTAATGCTAATTCTAACCTCTTCCGTAATCCATGGTTTATTCTGCCACAATGTTAATACCTTCTTTTTTATAATAGGGCTCAACTCATTAATCACATCTGTTATCATCGTTATAGTTTTATCAGCTTTCCGATTTACATCATCATTTTCACTGAATCTAATTTGCATTACTTTGCTCTTAAGTAGGTCATAAAAACTTTTATCACTATATTTGGTATAATCTCTTGTCACTATCTCAGTCCACGTATTTTTGTTATTATCTAATATTTCTATGTCAATTTGTACTATATTATGGTCAGATATCTTTGGTGTTAGTAATACTTGCGTCGTTATGTAAAAATTTGAGAAAGCTAAGTCAAGGATAGTTTGAGAAGTTTTCGTTATACGTGTTGGTTCTGTTACATATTGTTTTAGTCCCTGACACAGTAATTGTTTTATTAGACGATTTGAGTATTGTCTGTTCGTTGTCAAATCAATATTAAAGTCGCCAACCATAATGAGTTGTCCTTTATCTATGGTCTTTTCACATTCATTTTTAATTATCTCTATAGATAACAGCTGTAGTAATATGTCTTCCGCCTCACTTGACGCAGTCACCGCCATACTGCATAAACCATTGCGGGATAGCGTGATTTTCGGAGTAAGTACTATTTTTATTACTTACCGTCTATCTGTACTCTCTTATTTCAGTCTTAAAATAAAACCTTGAACTGCGCTGCCCTTTAACTTATCAGAATTAAATTGCTAGGTTTTCAACATTAATTATCGTCATCGATCGAAAAACAAACTTCACGCTTTCAATGAATTTGGAAGTTTTCATGGACGAATAATCGTATTTTGTTCGTCTGGATGTTTTTTTTTCACGATTTTGGAGTATTATCCGGATGAAATACGGTTTATTATTCGTCCGACAGTGTTTCTAATAAATTCAATGAAAGTGGCAAGCCTTGATGGATGGGATGCTGTCACGTACTGGCCAGGCTCACGTGACATCTACGTTACGCCGAGTCCGGTGGGTCAGTCGCGGCTGATGGCCAGCCGGGTACGGACATCTCCAAGCGATAATGTACCGTCGAGCCGTTACGCGGAATAAAGTAATCCCCAATTAATTGCGTACGGTCATTCCCGGTCCCGTACTTAACAATGGCGACGAGGAAACGAAACGATCCACGATAAGTGCAAAGTGATATGGAAAATGAATGATGAAATCCGGGAAAAGGTGGCTTCAGGAAAAACCTCGTGGATATATAATTTGAATAAAGACGAACTGCGAGACACTTGTGAACATTATCAAATCGCGACAAAAACGAGTGCGTGTATCGACGATTTCCGAAAAATCCTCGCGGAATTTGTAAAAGGGAAAGCTGAAAAAACAAAAGAAGAAGAGGAACCGGAGGACGAAAACTCTACGACACCGGGTTCGGCCGAAGAAAGTGTTGTCATCATGTCGCAAAATATCGGTAAGCTAGCAGAATTCGAACCCAATAGACAAGCCTGGGACGACTACATAGAGCAGCTCGAATTCTACTTAGAGGCGAACAGCATAACTACTGACTCAAAAAAAGAGCCACATTACTAACAGCGATAGGCGCAAAGAATTACGCGATTATTAAATCCGTCTGCTTGCCGACTGCCCCGAAAGACGTTCCGTATACTGAAATACTCGAGAAATGCAAAAATCATTTTGGAACAAGCATAAACGAGTTACTTGCGAGAGTTCAGTTCCACAAACGTGATCAGCAGGAAAACGAATCATTAAAGAATTTTGTACGCGAAATACGAGGTTTAGCATTGGACTGCAAATTCACTGGACCGGGCGGGAAACTACCGCTTAATATAATGTTACGCGATAGATTCGTGGCAGGGATTCGAAACGAAGACCTCCAAAGATACCTGTGTCGACGCCACGAGGAAGCGACGAGCGAGACAAATGCGGACGGATTAACCTTTGACAAGGCCGTAGAAATAGCATGTAGCTCCGAATCGGCGGAACAGCAACAGAAATTACTGAAGCGGACCGACACGGAAGACATTCAAAATATAACACACAACAACAAGGCATCGAACAGAACCAAAACAAAGAAACCTACTCGAGACCCGTGCTATCGATGCGGTTATTCGAATCACACTCAGGATAAATGCCTATATAAGAACGAGAAATGTAGATTCTGTGAAAAGGTTGGACACGTCAGCCGAGTTTGTAGAAAGAAACAAAAGTCGACGGAAGAAAGAGAACCGGCGACAGAAAAAACTTCGAAGACACATCGAGTCGTCGAACTATCGAGCGACGAGAGCGACGAAAGCGACGATGAGATACACGCATACGCAGTACAACCAATGCAAAACAAAAGAGGCAGCAGTAATGACTACGTAGTAAACGTAAAAATCAACTCACACTCCTGCAAATTTGAGGTAGATAACGGCGCCCATCTATCGCTCATAAACAAACAGACATACGAGAAAATATGGGAAAATACCCAGCCAAAATGGAAAGAGAACCGAGTAAAACTTTTCGGCTATGGAAAAAAACCAATCGGAGTCATCGGAGTAACGGATGTTGTAGTCGAGCATAAACAAAAACAAAAATTACTACCGATCGTAGTTACCAACGAGACACGAGGGCCAAATTTGCTGGGACGGAATTGGTTCGGGCATCTAGGTATTGCGGTAACCGGCATACACAACGTAAGTGAAGATTCGGAAAACAGCAAAAGTATTCTCAAAGAATTTCCACGACTCACGTCAAAAAAACTGGAGGGGCATATCGGCACACCGATCCACATTGAACTAAAAGAAACGGCGCATCCGAAGTTCATGAAGGCCAGACGAATCCCGTACGGATTGCAGGAAGCAGCCGCAGACGCATTAAGGTCAATGGTCGAGCAGAAAATGCTCACCCCCGTGGATCAGTCCGACTGGGCAACACCAGTTCTTTTTGTCAGAAAACCCAACGGAAAAATTAGAGTCGTTGGGGATTATAAAATCACAGTCAATCCTGAGATACGAGATTCAGAATACCCGCTACCGACGGTCGAGGAAGCTCTCGCGACACTGAACGGAGGGAAGTTTTTCTCACAAGTCGACCTCCGCGACGCTTATAAGCAACTACAGGTCGACGAAGAAACTTCGAAGATACTCACCATCAGCACGCCTGCCTGTTCAACGTAAATCGATTATTAGACGGCATCGCGGCAGCACCTCGCATTTTTCAAAGGTTCATGGCAACAATCCTATCCGGTATACCGGGAATACAAATTTACCTGGACAATGTAAAAATACAAGGTGCAAACCAAGAAGAACACGACGAACGGGTGACTAAAGTACTGGAACGCCTGCGAGACTCAAACCTTCGGGTAAACGTAGAAAAATCGGTATTTTCAGTAAAGTCGATGGAGTTTCTTGGGCACAGAATATCAACAGAAGGTATTCAACCACTTAAAAGCAAGACAACGGCAATAACAAAAATAAGAGCACCGACAAACAAGCGAGAACTACAGGTTTTCCTGGGAGGAATAAACTTCTACGCACGGTTCATAAAAGATAGAGCAATCGTAGCTGAACCACTGCACCGGCTCTTGGATACCGACGCACAATGGAATTGGGGCGAAAAAGAACAAATCGCGTTCGAAAAGCTAAAAAAAAAAATTGGTGCGAAGCTCAATTCTAGTACACTTCGATGACAAACGACCAATTGTCGTGTCTGCCGATGCCTCGCCGTTTGGAATCGGCGCTGTACTAGCCCATCGACTACCGGATCAAACAGAGAAACCAATTGCGTTTTTCTCGAAAACATTAAATAAAACGCAACGCCAATACGCACAATTAGATCGCGAAGCGCTAGCATTGGAGCAGGCGGTAAGACACTTCCACTATTTCCTATCTGGGCGCTCATTTGACCTCATCACCGATCATCAACCGCTATTGGGAATATTCGAACCTAAGAAACAAAACCTGGAGCAGGTGTCACCGAAACTGAGACGCTACAAAATAACTTTGTCAGCGTATTATTACAATCTAATTTACCGACCGGCTAAAAAACACGGGAATCCTGATTTCCTCTCGAGATTTCCTCTGGAAGAAAAGATAGAAGACAAAGAAAATGCGGCGACGTACTCATGTTGGAAGGGGTAACTCGAAATCCAATATCAGCCACGGAAATAGCCACCGAGACCGACAACGACAACACACTGAAACTGGTTAAACGATGGCTAAATACCAGATGGCCGGAGAAAATAGAAAAAAAGTACCAAGCGTTCTCGTTTAAGCGCGACGAATTATCGATCGAAAACGGGTGTTTACTTTGGGGATCGAGAGTCATAATCCCGGAAAAGTTACAGCCAGAAATAATAAAATATCTTCACGCGAATCACCCGGGAATTGTTACGACAAAGGCTTTTGCACGAACATACGCGTGGTTGCCAGGCATTGACGGACAGTTGGAAGCAATAATAAAAAAACTGCGACCGATGCCAAGAAACTAGACACAACCCCCCACGAGCACCGATCCAGAGCTGGGAAAGTCCGGGCGAGCCATGGATACGAATTCATCTCGATTTTGCGGGACCTTACCAAGGTCAAACATTTCTGATAGTAGTCGACGCATATTCCAAATGGACCGAAGTCTGCCGCGTCCCATCAACATCGTCGACGAACGTGATTCGCGAATTACGTCGACTCTTCGCGTCGTTCGGAGTACCCGAAATGATAGTCTCCGATAACGATACGTCGTTCAAATCAGAAGAAATGCAGCAATTCTGCAAAAGAAACGGAATTGAACCAATATTCACTGCGCCGTACCACCCAGCATCAAACGGTCAAGCTGAACGAGCAGTTCAATCAATAAAACAATCGCTGAAAATTCTGAAAGACGGAGACTGGGAGACCAAAATAAGCAGATTTCTTATAAAGCAACACACGGCTCCGTCAACTACAACTGGAGTCTCACCCGCAGAATTAATGATGAAACGAAAACTACGCACACCACTGAACGGTTTATCGCCGAAAAACAAACGCCGCCCGAAAACAACAACGGACACTCCGAAGGGCGCCCGGAAGCTGAACGTCGGGGACCAGGTGAGGATGCTCACCCACAAAAAGAACGGTCTAAAATGGTCAAGGGCAACTGTCAGGACGAAGACCGGACCGCTGTCGTACGAAGTGCAAGAGGACCTGACGAAAATCGTACACCGACGCCACATCGACCATTTACGATACGTCCCAAAGATTCAAACGGCTGAAGGACGCAGGACCTCCGAGTACTCAACGACGACGATACCGAAGATCAACAACAAACATCAACATGATTATAACTTACGAAAAAGGAGAAATTGACCTTCACATTATACAATCATTCAATTGGTGCGAATTTTCTACGCCGACCAATAAGTTTGTTTAATTTTTTTTTTCCTTTTCTCTGAAATATTTTTTTCTTTATTATTCAATTTTGTTATATCGATATTATCGAAACCAGAGGGGAGGGGTGTCACGTACTGGCCAGGCTCACGTGACGTCTACGTTACGCCGAGTCCGGTGGGTCAGTCGCGGCTGATGGCCAGCCGGGTACGGAAATCTCCAAGCGATAATGTACCGTCGAGCCGTTACGCGGAATAAAGTAATCCCCAATTAATTGCGTACGGTCATTCCCGGTCCCGTACTTAACAGATGCATTTGTCATGGCGTCATTGAATGCAACTAAAACAACTATCAAGTTTCGTCTCCTATCATAGAAATTATGAAGACAGGTAAGAGTAGTTATTTCAATATCGTCATTATCTTGATATATATTGAATACAATGCTGCATCATTCCTCTTTCAGCAGATTTCCAAGATGAGTTATACGATACAACTTGGATTATTCAGATATTCGTAGCAAAGTGATTTGTGCACAGAGCTTCAATAGCAACAGGTAACATTGCTAGCTTAAAGATTTATGAGCTGATATACTTGAGCAATTTAACACCACAGCAATGCAACACTGACAGCAATGCAACACCAGTGACCTTGCGACAACTTGTTTCATGACAAAAATGGTTCATAGACTGCACGATGGCTTCAGAACTCCCAACGACCTGGCTTAACTTGATGGATGCATTTATCATGGTGCCTTTGGATTCAATACTGCTGAAACTGGTGCAATAATCAAGTTTTCACTCCACCATGATATCATTGAAAGATAGGTGAGAGCAGTACTTTCTGAATATTGCAATTACATATAACGACAGTTAAAAAGAAGGATGCAAAGGAGAACTTCGCACATTACTTCCTCATTATTTTTGGCTTTTTACAAATCTATTTCTATGAGGAATTATATTAATCGATGTTGACTTCCTCATAGAGAAAGCTTTATAAGAAGCCAAAAATAGTGAGGAAGCAATGTGCAAAGTTCTACTTTGCATCCTTGTTTTAAATACTAAATTTGAGCTTGAAATCTCAAGTTTTGCAAAAATTAATACAATAAATAAAAAGAATGTAACAATTTGAAATTTCATAAAATTAAAATTATTTATGTTTTGTCACTAAATTATACATCTATAACAACTGAATTTGATTTTTTTTATACTAAGATTCTGCTTGATATCTCAAGTTTTACAAAAGTTAAATTTTTGATAATACAAAATTCCATAAAATAAAAAATTTTCAATCGTTTATCACTAAATTATACACTTATCATGGCGGAATATTATTCTGTTCATGCATCAAATTTGGGCTCGATATGCCAGATAAGATTTTTAAAAAGTTAGTGATATAATAACAATTACAAAAAAAAAATTTAAGATCCCAAAAAATCTTAACCACTCGAACGATTTCACCCACCTCAATACCAAACAACATAAAGTGCAAATGCTCTTATGAAGAATTAGCATAATAGACTAATTTTACAAAGGTTAGAACCACGACTTAAAAAAAAAATTTAAAAGCTGTGAAATCTAAACTTTTGCATCCATTCAGTCTATAATTACAGCAATTAAAGAGGAGCTGCTTCTCCAGTTGTATGCCAAATTTGAGCTCGATAGCTTAAATGGTTCTTAAGTTATCAGCATTTCAATTTTCGAAGTTGTATACACACATGCATACATAGATAGAGACATTTTTTCTAGATCACTTTTCTCGGCGTTTTGGACTATTCTGAGTGTCCTGACTTAAAAATCTCGAATTTTTTTTTTTTAGATATCTGTTTTCAATAACTATGCGGTAATAATAATACAATGCTGAAAATATGAATTTTCGTAAAAGCATCGAGATCATATAAGATAATTGATTTAGAAAAACCTTAGTAATGCTTAAAAACTATTTACATTTCGTAAAAATCATACGCTCAAACCCGCCGCGCTTACCGCAACCTGAGGGAAAGCATTAAATATAGCACATTGTCTGCTGGTTTCCTCGAATAACCAAGCTATCGAAGATAAAATAACAATCCACATCGTTCTTGTTCAGCAGGATAAATTCGGCCAGTGGTGACATTGCGTGATACCAAATAGAAAAAGTCACAATATATATCGCTATGTTTCTCTTACATTCACTCGGCGTCATTCCGTCCACCGGCTAATATAATAGTTTTAGTCTTCATTGTCGACATAATCTTCAACTTAGTAAATTCGTAGATACCGTTTTTTAGTTTCCGATTGTATTCCGATTTGTCTCAGATAGACAGACGAAACGGATGCAGACGACTTTGTCATTTGTAACATGTACCGAAAATTGCGGCAAATAACGAACCCTTCTGCGTCTGTTTAGTGTTGTCTGCTATCTGGGTGTATTGTATCGCGCTTTGGTAGTCTCCACGTTTTCCAAGAACATCGGTTATTTCCCGCATATTTTTACATTGTAAATACAAAGTATGTGGACGCCGTTCGTCGCATTTCAACTTATCGGCGCACTATGATTGGATGTTAGAGTCGGGGTTCTGTAGAAACGACGTATTGCCGGCCGTATGGCAAAAGAGGATGAACAAATATGTGGATGAATACGACGCCGGTTGCAAAAAAATTGTTTTCGTGATTCGTAGTGAAGTGTTTTTGCCAGTATACTGATAATTATATTGTGTACGATATCATTATTTTGTAATCATCATTATTATTATCGTAGCAATATTTTGGTTTTTCTTAACACATAGTTTTTTTTTCAGAAATCCGAGTATACTGAAACTGCAGGAAGCCAAGATTACGCCGGATATCGCGGAGATTGTGGATCGAACGTGGATGTTCGATCGAAATTCCTACAGGTTCGTTGAATCAAATAGAATATAAATATAGAAAGTTAAATATTGTAAAAAGCACTTTGTTTATGAGAGCGTCTAGTCATCCTGAAAATCAATGTAATCTATTTTTCTCCAAAATATGAATTGTGACCCAAAGTTCTCTCCTGAAATGGTGGGAGGGGAAAACGGGTGAAATAAATAATCAACGAAGTAGTTTTTATTTCAAAACTAGAAACTACTTTAATTATTTTAAAAAAAATGAACAAATACAAAAAATATTAATAGAAAAAAAAGAAAAAAAAATTGCGAGAAACAAAATCCGATTACTCGGTTCGGAGGGCAGAAAAAAATTATAATAAACAAAATATGGGCACCAGTTGCAAATTCGGTGCAACACCGTTTCCGAAATTAATATAAAAAAAAATAGTAAATATTACAAAATCTCAATCCACGAACTGGGAGAACAAATACGCGAAATAATTTAAACATGGGCATTAGCTGTCGGGTAGGGCTGAGACAAAGGTCAGGGCGAGGGGCAAAATGGCCTAACGGTCGGCTCTTACAAATTAAATCGGTGATCTCAACTATGGCAATAATCAGAGTGGCACAAAAATAGGGTTTTGGGGTCGAAAAATAATACGGGTAATTGGTTAAAGGGGAAATAAAAAAAAAGAGGGGGGAAGAATTTATATTGAAAATTCGTAAAAAGTCCAAAGGACGATTCACGAATTTTTAATTTAAAAAAAAATAATTACAAAAAAACAAATTATCGAGGGAACAATTAATAATAATAATTTAAAAAATCCCAAATTGTCTGAAGGACAATTTGGAATAGGGTGACGGGTATTAATAAATAATTGTGGGGGGTATATTGGGGATCTCGGTGCTTCTTCGCACGAGTATTGACAGGTGGCAAAATGGCTGATAACGAGGGGACACTCGTTATCTATTTATTGGGTATGACGGGGGGGTTTCGGTGGCAACTAGGGGTGAAAGGGGTTACACGGGGGCGTAAAAAAATGGCTTCAAAACTTACGATACTTTCGTAAAAGAAAATCAACTAAAAAATACTCAGCACAAATTTACGTTGGCGCAGACTCGATTTAATACCTCTTATCGTGACGATGAATAAAACAGTTATCAGTTTCGATGTAGAAACAGTTATAGCGATTATCCTCGCCGTCTTCTTCCTCGAATTTTTCCTAATTTTCTAATTTTCCTATTGGTTGATTTGCATAGGGGAGAGACATTAACGCAGCCGCGGGTAGTAATCGCAACGCGTGGTGGTAGTTCGACAGGTGCGAGATGGATGGCGGCAGGAGTCCCGTTAGATCCCTAATCGATAGACGACGGCTGACGATCCTCGTTACTCGTCGACCCGCGATGACGTCATCCGCGCCTCAATCACGCCCCGCAACGCTCACTGTCCCTCTCCTATACTCAACACTGCTATTAGATATAGGCGGGCGGGGAGGGAAGGCATGGGAAGAAGCTAGTTGTTATTGTTTTCGGGAATGTGTTGTGCGCGTTCGGGCAGTGCCTGTATCGAGATTTCGCTTTAGCGAAATTTCTCGTTACAGAATATTGAAGCTACAGTTCAAAAGATACCTCAAGTTAGAATACAGAAGTTTTATAGCTATGTTATACCATCTCCAAACGCCAGCTAAGTACTGCAGCTATAGGTTGCAGAAGCCGTTGGCTATTAAGCTGTCAATCTAAAATATTATATACAAACTATCTATCAATGAAACTTCCATATTTCAATTCTCAGGGTATATTTTGAACTCTGCTATTTTTTCAGTGGTTATATGAATATTTTGGACAATGACAGACTATGTTGACTTGCAGGATGCACACAAACGCAATGAGGCTTTGATGAAAATATCTAATTTTTCTGAGAAAATAAGGTACCTGAAACTTTTATTGTATTTAAGGTAGCTCTAGCGCTGAGTGGTGCTCAACGCCATCAGAAGTTAGCATTTCAAAGACAATTTTGAATACTTCTTGATGGAATAAAAATCTGAAAAAAATCAAGCTTATAAATGGTACTAAAAAGATTAATTTTGCACAATAATAATTTCAAAATGTTATTATCAAATCGATGAAAATAACAATTGTTTAACAAATTATCCGTCAACCCAACTTTTTTCTTTAATGAAAATTACATGGTACATTTTCTGTATACGTATGAATTTTTTCCGAATTTTTTCTAATCATGGAGATTTGGTTTTTATAGAATTTTTTTTTCTTCAAAAGTGTGTGTTAAGTCACAAATTTTTTATTTGTTTGTCACAAAACCAACCATTACATCCAAAAAGTTTTCGAATGATTGATCAAATAGATTTGCGAATATAACTTGAACATGAACAGAAAAAAACAACGATGCAAATCAGAATCTTGCACATTGCTTCCTCATTATTTACGCTTCTTACAAAGCTACCTCTATGAGGAAGTATATTAATCAATGTCGGTTTCCTCATAGAAAAAGTTTTGTAAAAACTGAAAAATAATGAGGAAGCAATGTGGAAAGTTGTACTTTGCATCCTTGTTTTAAATATTAAATTTGGGCTTGAAATCTCAAGTTCTACAAAAGATAATGCGATGAAGTTAGATTTTTGATAATCTGAAATTCTATAAAATCAGAATTCTTGCCCGTGCGTCAATAAATTATATATCTATCATGGCTGCATATTATCTTGTTCACACATTGAATTTGCGATTGATATCTCAAGCTTATCCGCAGTTAATGCGATACCGTTAATTTGAAACGAAAATCGAAATTCCATAGAATACAAATTTTTATATTGTTTGCCACTAAATTATATATTTATCAAGCCTGAATATTATTCTGTTCATATACCAAATTATGAGCTCGATATGTCACATAAAATTTTAGAAAAGTTAATGAAATTTACTTGACCGATTCGCGCCAAGCTCAATACGAAACAACATCAAATGCAAATGCTTTTATGAAGAAATATTTAGCATAATAGACTCATTTTTACGAAAGTTAGAGCGACCACGCCTTGAAAAAGCTACGAAATCTACATTTTTGTATTCATTCAGTCAAGAATTGTACCAATTGAAAAGGAGCTGCTCTTCTAGTTGTGTGCCAAATTTGAGCTCGATAGCTAAAATGGTTTTTGAGTTATCAGTGTTTGTATTTTCAAAATTGGACACACACACACACACACGAAAACCTTTTGTAGATCGCTTTTCTCGACATTTTGGACTATTCTGAGTGTCCTGACATAAAAATATGGATATATTTTTTTAAATGAAAACAAAGCTTCCTCTATGAGGAAAAAAAATTAACATATCATTTTTATTAGAAAAAAAAAAAAAAATTGTTAAAAAACAATTGTTTTCGTCATCTATTTATTAATAACATTTTGGTATTGTTATTATGCAATATTAATCTTTTTAGCACCTTTTTTGGTCGATATGCGCGACTTTTTTCCGATTTTTATTCTATCGAGAAGGGTTCGAAATTCTCTCTGAATTCACTCACTTTTGAGGGCGTTGAGCACCACTAAACGTTAGAGCTACCTTAATTAAAATGTATCCTCAATTACTACTACCTTACTACTACTTCTTAATTTAAAAGTATCATCTATTCATGTATTTACAGATTCATTAATGCAAGTACGGGGCATAAATGCGCTGTCGGTATCGACAAAGCAGTGTCGGTAATCAAGCAATACAAGGAATATTTTTGTACAAACCAACTTCTACCATGGTCAAGCCCAGTCTGGACCGACATGTCCAAGGCCCTTGATGGGCAGTGGAAGCCTGGCTGTGTGTACACAAATGTTTTTCACGATAGAAGATCAATTTTAAGTCGTGCTAGACAAGAAATGGGGATGATTCTACCCATGAATCAAGATGACAAAGATATCAGCCCAGAAGAATTGACAAACAGCGATACGGAACAAGAATCTGATGACGAATCTTCAAACTCCAGCTTTAATTCTACGAATACAGAAAAATTTGATCTCGTCCTGAGCGAGGAGCATTGGAACAAAATGAAACCGCAGGATGCAGACAACTTCAAACACCGTAGGATAAAGTTGCAACCAAAAGTGTGGTCCAATATTATTGCCAACGAATTCTTGCTGCAATTTCGGCTTCCATGCGCATACGTCTTCAAACGAGCAGACATCAGCAAATCTCAAGACCAATTGTCCTATTCGATCAGAATAGTAAGATCATGTAAATGTAAGGAGTGTGGTAACACGTTGAGAGGTCATGCTGAAAAAATAATTGATAAAAAATGTTTATGTTCGATGATGACAGGCCAGAAAACAGGGAATTGACGAAGAGTTAGGCATCGTGAAAGACGCGCGCGATCTCATCAAAACTATAGAGGAAATGGCTCTGGCACAATATTGCGATGTGATCCACGAGGTTACAAGCTTGCCCTTCCGTGATTGCTACAGCTCGCCAGCTCAATTGCACACGTACAAAGAGTACATCCGAGTGTCGAAGGAAACCTCGACGATTATCATTGACGCCACTGGGAGTATGATTAAAATGCTCGTAAGACAAAATGGCACCAAGTCTGGCCATGTGTTTCTATTTACTATGGTTTTCAACTTCCGTGGTACTACGGTTGCGGTTCATCAAATGCTTTCAGGAAGTCACGATACCGTCACAATAATGTACTGGATCCTCAAGTGGTTGCATCGAGGTGCTCCAAGGCCTAAACAGGCGATTTGTGATTACTCTCGAGCGCTTCTCGCGGCTATGGGTATGGCTTTTAACAATCAAACGATAAAGGAGTACGTACTCGATCGTCTCAGATTTGTATCAAATTACAGCGGAATTACAAAGAAACCTGCTACCATCATTCGTGTCGACGTTGCACATTTGATCCACTTCATCTGTCGCTGGAAATGTTTCAAATCTATTAGACAGAAGCCGATAAAAGACTTCTTCGTGCGCTGCGTCGCGTTAATGGTAGAATGCCAAACGCTAATTGAATTCGAAGAAGTATTTATCTTAACTTGGGCCGTGGGGCTTTAAAGTAATCAAGACGCCACAATTGGGATACCTCAGGCAAAAACGGTCGAAGAAGCGAGGAGAAAATTAGAGCAGTTCATATCTGTCGGTAACATTAACGACGAATCTATAGAAATCGATGACGAGAAAAGCAGTCCTCGACAGCAACCTGGGAGATTCTGGGAGTTCGACGAAGACATCGAGCCGAAAAAACACTCCGATAATTCGTCGGAACTGTTTATTAGCCAATGGGTTGAGAATCTTCTCTTAAAGGCTAGCAACACACTTACTCCTGGGTCTGATTTAAATCC
>OX453040.1:21906010-21986010 GCA_949699805.1 Tromatobia lineatoria
TGACGTAATCTTTCATGACCTCAAAGATATCCTTTGGGCATTCTCTTTTCCTAAGACTATCTTGGACTAAAGGCCACCACACGTTGTCAAAAGCGCCCGAGATGTCGAAGAGTAGCGCCACAGCGTAAGCATCTTCGCAGAGGCTCACCATGCGACGCATCTCCATGATCACATCCCCCGCCGACTTTCCAGTGGTAAATCCGAACTGTCGGTCGGAGATCTGTCCTGGGGCCATTGCACTACATGACAGTCGCGCCTTGAGGAGTTTTTCCAAAGGTTTTTCTATCACGGGGAGAAGACATATGGGCCTATTGGATTTCGGGTCCTTCTCGTCTTTACCTTCGCTCTTCAGGAGGATTCTGAGGGAACCCTCCTTCCAAGCAGAGGGAAAGACACTTCACCGAAGGCACCCGTTGAATAGTCGTACCATTTGCTCGGGAATGATTGCAAAAGCTTGCTTCAGAACCTCGATTCCTACGAAATCGGGTCCCGGTGCTTTGCCGTTTTTGAGAGTGCGGAAGGCTAAGGCCAGATCCGCTCTAGTGAATTCGGGAGCATCGGGAGTGGCGAGTACACGTCGTGCACCTCTCTCACATCCCTTTGCTCCGGGGTATCATCTTCAACGATGTCATCTGGGATATACGTTTGTAAAAGATAGCTGACAAATTTTCTCATGTCCATTGTGAAGACATCTTCACACCGGATTGTGCTGAGCACTTTCTCAACTTGGAGTTTATCCGCTTGGAGCTTGTATACGAGGCCCCAAGGTTCCGAGTTCCCGTTCGATGTGACGAAGCTTCTCCAGCTTGCGCGCTTTGCCACTTTCACACCTCTACTGTAAATCCTCAAAAAATGTTGGTATTCCAGCTTGAGACGAGGCCGATCGAGGCCTTCACGCTGCTCATCCCTGTACGCACGCCGTTTTCGGTACTGGCTCGCTTTAGTTTTGTGAGTTTCGCTGTCCACCACGGATTGGACTTTCTAAATCGCTTTTTCCTAGGCATAGAGCCTTCGCACGCTTCAATAATGACACTCGTGAGAGACTCTAATACTCTATCTACATCTTCTTTAGTATCTAACTCGAGGACCTCCAGCCTAGATCGCGCTTGATCTGTCAGGATCGCGTTGAATCGGTCCCAGTCAACCTTTTTCATATTAAACCGAGTGGGTCCGAGACTATGTTCATTTCCTGTTGCTTTTGGCACCCTCAAGCCAATTACTATCGCGTTGTGATCGCTGGTAGTCCAGCCCTCCCGTACTCTCCACTCCCGGATGAACCGGGCCATCGAAGGCGACCCCAGAGTCACGTCGATGTATGACGATCCCCTTGTCGTCCAATAAGTCGGATGCTGGCTCACATCGTTCGCAACGTGTAAGACAAAAGCGCGGATGAGCTCCTCCAGTTTCTCACCACGAAGATTTGTGGCTTGAGGTCCCCAGAGGGAAGATCGAGCGTTGGCATCTAACGCAATTAAAATTCTTTTTCCCATCAGGCTACGAAGAACCGTTTCGAGATGCCTGAGGTGCTGCTCGATATCATCACTCTACTGAAAATAGAAGGAAAGAACATAGATCGAACAGCCTGTACTTCTGCACATACACATTGAGTCGTACTGAGCTGCGAGACGGAAACCATCTGGAGATTAGGATTGCAGAGTGCGACCGCCGCCCAGGGGCGCGCCGATCTCACAGCCGCTACCTTCATTCCAGTACCTAGTCCATAGAACGTATGGCTTTGATCCTGTTTGCGAACATAAGGCTCTTGCAAGAGCAGGATGTCTAGCTTTTTCTTTTTTACTAATTCTCGCACCTCCCCTGTGACTACAGTTGACCGACGCATGTTCAACCGCAGTACCCTGAATTCCGTGGTATTGGCCGTAACGCGCGTGGCCTGATTCGCATTCGCACTCGCATTGGGGGTATGTGGGGGATTTCTCGCATTCGCAGTAACTTCGCTCGCGTTAACGCCCGTGATTCTATCGCATCTGTCCAACGGGATTTGGACCTCTCGCAGCACCGGTGCCACCGCCTGGTTTTGTCGGGCTGTTCCTACGTTCGCGCTGATACCTAATTTACCCAGTTTTTCACACAACTTATCACACCTAACTAAGTTTAATTGGACTGCACGAAGGCCAGCAAGCCGGAGCTGACCACAGACGGTTCGACAGCCAGCACTACCCGTCAGCGTGCGGGGACGCTGACGTGCAGCAACCTCTCGTGGGGGAGTGCCCACGGGGTTAAGGATCCCGAGACGACACCGCAGCTGGGCGGGCGTGCGACCTCGCGACGGTGGCAGCGTTCTCTCCTACCACGGTCTCTGCACCGTGGTGTCCTATTAACTGTCAGGCGAGCAGACCTCCTCAAACCCCCCAATTCCCGTTTTAGTAAGCACTTCATTTTTAAACCCACGAGTAGTGTTGGAAATAAAAAACACAGGGTGTCGCAGAGCCGCTTTCCCCACCCAGGTGAATTACTACAGCTACAGGGGCCACCAACCGCCCTAACCGCTAACACTAACGACAGGACTTTTACCCCACCTGCCTCGAGACTATCGCCATGTCATCCAGCTTAGTCTAGGGTTTGATGAGAAGGGACACGAAACATGACCTAATGCCCTCACTCTGTTCTGTAAGAAAAAATTCGTATTACTAGTGTGGCCTGGGGGGAAATTTTGATATTTTCTACGCGCATTGCTTGGAAAATCTTTAAAAAAAAAACAAAAAATAAAAGTGCCGCACGCCCGCGCCTCTCACGCCGTTAAGAGGAAGAGACACCGAGCGCGCGGCAAATTCACACAGTTTTCTCCTTTGCAACAACCGGGGTCTCGCCTATCCTACAAGACGAATCCCCTTACCGTCGACTCTATTTTTACTGGACAAAGGCATGTCAGGCGAGAAACGGCTGACATGACTATGAAGTCCAGATTTCGTTGTATTAATTCCGAGTTGGTATTGGAAACACACACACACACACACACACACTGTAGGGTGGTGGCACAGGAGAACATGCGGACGCGTGCCATGAAACCGGAGTCTCGGGCAATACGAACCGCACCAAGGCCTGACCGTCAAAGATTCGAGTTTGGATGGAAGAGATTATCGATCGATATGGCGGCGAAGAAACATGCGGACGCGTGTCGCGGGATCGAAGTCTCGGGCAGTACGAACCGCACACGGCACACTAATACGTTCATAGAATCCAAAGTCAGGATGGAAAACACACATGCCGATGTTACAGAGGCAAAGGCAGCACGGACGCATGCCGCGAGAGCGGAGTCCTCGGCAATACGAACCACGCAGGCACACCAGTACCATCGCGGGTAGCGGATCTAAGACACACACAGGTTGGACGTAAGTGCGGCCAACAGGGGTGTAGAGATCACGATGGGGTTTTCTGGTATCTCTAAGGGTACCTAAAAATGGACTAGGAGTGTTTCTTACGATCTGGCTGCTGGACGAGTACCCCCCCCCCCCCTCCCCCCGCCGTCGAGCTCTATCTAACAACCTTGATCTAATCCACTTCATGCCATCACAACTCTGACCTCACCGTACGCTCTAGACACAGTGTCAGAAAACCTCGAACATCCATGTGCATGCAGGGGGGCACCCAGCAATGAAGCTGAGCTTGCACACAGAACGAACAACAATTCTTCTTCCACAGGTCCATAGTACCTTTTGGCCAAAGTCAGAGTGTGATAGCACTTTCGAACAAACGCAGCACCGAGATTGTGTGCGTCGGACATTCTATTGCGTTCGTAATGAGACGACACATTTCCACACGGGCACGCCAACCCTCATAGGCTGACGAACATCCCGTACCGGAGAAAGGTCGTCTCCGAATGCGTTCACCTTACGCTTTAGCTAGTACCACACAGTGGCGATACTACCCAGCGACAACCCCGGGGAGGTCTGCGTAAGGCTAGGGTGAGTCTCATAAGAGTTCACCCCTTCCTAGCATCAGAGTGCCCCTGCAGTAGCACACTCTCGCATTTAATTTAATTACAAGAATACGTCACTAATACAATGACGGGTCAATTTTTGTTGTAAGATGATTTTGTCACTAATACGATGACATGGCAATTATCTTTTGAGAGATTTCGTCACCAATACGATGACATGTCTGTCTCTCTTGTAAGATTTTATCGTCACTGATACGATGACGTTGCATTTATCTATCTCACATTGTCTTTCTTTAACGTCACTAATACGATGACGATGCAATTGGCTACCTTGAGTGCGAATAGTGAGTTGTGACCACCATCAGGGGCCCCCTTAGCTATTGTCGCCAGTAGATAGGGACATTTAATGTCTCGGGTCCAATCGCTTGGCCCTGCTACCTCGCCCTTCGGGCATACGCTTTGATTAACTATCTACCACCTACCGATGCGTCCACCCAAGTCAACGGGCGATGGAAAAACCCTTTGACCTCCACTGTCGTGTTGTGGAAAGAGCAGTTTGGCTACGGCCAGGAGCCACCGTGAAGGTTTCTGCACGAGTGCTTCCACTCTCCACGCCGGCTCCGGACCGTACGCACGGGGAACCACGGGACGGCCTGCTCTTTGTGTCCCGCCCGGACACAAGCCCAGACTGTGTTGATTTTGTAAAGTTACGTTTTCGTTTGCGTTGTGGTGTTGGATGTTGTTATGTTGTTCGTGTGTGTTTAGAGTTTGTAGTCTGTGATGGCGTGTTATGTGTAGTTGAGTGTTGTTTCCAAATTGTTTGTGTCTATCGAGTGTAATCCCTATTCTACTCACCAGGTGGACGGTCGTCTCGAGAGGTTTACGAGTTCCGCCCACCCACCGGATTCCGAGGCCCGGCTTGGTGAGAAATGTGGAGTTTTCGCCTTTCGCTACTTCTCCAACTCTATACTACAGCGAATTCTAATTACTAATAGCTACGTCTTTCCTATCGCGTAATCGCTTGTGGTATCGCGGCCACTCATTACCCACTCCCCCATTCATTCGCGGTTCGCTTCGCGTTCTTTCGCTTCCCGCTCGATTCACTCTCCGCTCAGCATTCAGACATCCTCGTCTACCTCGTCGATTCGCGCGCCTACGTTCCTCAGGATTCTCTCCGGTTCCCTAATCCATATGGCGTCCTTGCAGTATTCCGAGAATACTGTGAAGGCTTCCTTTGTTGCGACCATAGCGGATGCCGCCCTTGGCCAAGCCCTATCACCAATTACTTCCCTCAGAGCGACTCTTTGGGGTTCGGAAGATTGACACTCAAGAAGGCAGTGTTCGACTGTCTCCGGGACGCCACAAATCTCACAGTTTTCACCGTCATCGATGATCTTCCTCGATGCAAGAAAAGCACGGAAGACTCCATGGCCGGTGATCACCTGAGTGACGCTTCTCGTCGGCCGGAACCACTCGGACACCAGCCTATCCTAAATGGTCCTAAAGAAGCAAAACGCGTTGTACCCTACTTCCGATGATTGCCATCGCCCATTCCATATGCTCACAACTTCATATTTTATTCTCCCTACCGCTCCCTGTTCGTTTCCGTCTATCGTTTTTCCGTTAATAATCGCGTCGCGGCCTATCCTAATTTCGTATCGTGCGCGGCATTCTTCTAAAAGGAGTTGGACGGGTACCGCACCTGCAACGACACAGAGCGATTCCCCCGACGCCGTTCTCCAAGCAAACGTCGTCGCGAGCATCGCCTGGCGCTGCGTAGCAGCGAGTACTTTCCTGTCCCCCTCCGTGCACAGGTCTGACCATCCCGCAGACCCGTATGTTATCGTTGGGAGGAACACGCCATTGTACACGGTAGATAAGGATCGGAAGCGCAGTCCCCATCCAGCTCCCGCTAATCTTCTAAGCTTCTCGAACAAAGTATTGACCTTTGTTCGCAGGTACTCGCAGTGACTATTAACTTTTAATTTTTTGTCAAAATAAACCCCCAAATACTTTACTTTACTTTTAAACGCGATCACTGCGTTCCCTATTCTAATCCTAGGTGGTCTCCTAGCCAGATCTGGCATTCTCGCGGGTCTTGCCCTGCGGTCGGGTCGGTTGCCTTTTCCCCTCCTAGCTTTTCCTTTGCTCTTCAGTACTATCGCTTCAGTCTTACGTTCCGACAGCTGAAGTTTCGCGGATGTGGACCAATCTAAAATCGCGTCCACGATATCCTGCCCTTTTGACTCTAATTCCCTTCGCGAGTCTCCGGTTATAAGAACCAGGAGATCGTCTGCGTATGCTACAAAATTTTCCGGGGCTATGTCCTCAAGAATCCTGAGTAACTCGTCGAACATGAGGTTCCAGCAGACTGGTCCAAGGACAGAACCCTGGGGACAGCCTCTCGTCGCTTGCTTGGAAACTTCCTCATTCCCTAACACTATCTTAACCTTCCTGTCATTAAAATAGTCCTTCATTACCTCAAAGATCTTCTTTGGGCATTCTCTCTTTCTAAGTCCGTCTAGCACTAAAGGCCACCACACGTTGTCAAAGGCACCCGAAATGTCGAAGAGCAGCGTCACAGCGTAAGCGTCCTCGCAGAGGCTTACCATGCGGCGCATCTCTACGATCGCATCCTCCGCCGACTTTCCGGCGGTGAATCCGAACTGTCGGTCGGAGATCTGTCCAGGAGCCATTGCACTACATGACAGTCGCGCCTTGAGGAGTTTTTCGAAGATTTTACCTATCACGGGGAGAAGGCATATGGGCCTGTACGATTTCGGGTCCTTCTCGTCTTTGCCTTCACCCTTCAGGAGGATTCTGAGGGAACCCTCCTTCCAGGCGGAAGGAAAAACACCCCACTCAAGGCACCCGTTGAACAGTCGTACCATTTGCTCGGGAATAATTGCAAATGCTTGCTTCAGAACCTCGACTTCTATGAAGTCGGGTCCCGGTGCTTTGCCATTTTTAAGAGTACGGAAGGCAAGGGCCACATCCGCTCTATTGAATTCAGGAGCATCGGGAGTATCCAGTACACATCGTGCACCGTTTCTCACATCCCTTTGCTCCAGGGTATCATCCTCAACGATGTCGTCTGGAATGTGCGTTTGTAGAAGACAGCTGGCGGTTTTTTCCATGTCCATTGTGAAGCCATCATCACACCGGATCGTGCTGAGCATTTTCTCAACTCGAAGTTTATCTGCTTGGAGCTTGTAAGCGAGGCCCCAAGGCTCCGAGTTCCCGTTCGATGTGACGAAGCTTCTCCAGCTTGCGCGCTTTGCCTCTTTCACACCTCTGCTGTAAACCCTCAAAGAATGTTGGTATTCCAGCTTGAGTCGAGGGCGATCGAGGCTGTCGCACGGCTCATTCTTATACGCACGCCGTTTTCGGTACGCGGTTCGTTTTAGGGTGGTGAGTTTCCGTGTCCACCACGGATTGGACTTCCTAAAACGCTTTTTCCTAGGCATAGAGCCTTCACATGCCTCAGTGATGACACCCGTGAGTGACTCTGCTAACCTATCTATATCTTCCTCAGTTTCCAACTCGAGGCCCTCCAGCCGAGATCGTGCCCGATCTTTTAAGATCGCATTGAATCGGTCCCAGTCGGCTTTTTTTATATTAAACCGAGTGGGTCCGAGACTATGTTCATTTCCTGTGGCTTTTGGCACCCTCAAGGTGATAACTGTCGCGTTGTGATCACTGGTGGTCCAGTCCTCCTCGACTCTCCAATCCAAGATGAACCGAGCCATTGAAGCCGACCCTAGGGTCACGTCGATGTATGACGATCCCCTTGTCGTCCAATAAGTCGGAGACTGGTTCGCGTCGTTCGCAACGTGTAAGCCGAAAGCGCGGATTACCTCCTGCAGTTTCTCGCCACGAAGATTTGTGGGTCCTAGTCCCCAGAGGGAGGATCGGGCGTTGGCATCTAGCGCAATCAAAATTCTCTTCCCCATCAGGCTGCGAAGGACCGTTTCGAGGTGCCTGAGGTGCTGCTCGATGTCGTCACTCCACTGAAAATAGTAGGAAATGACATAGATCGAACAGCCGGTAGCCTGTACTTCTTCACATACACAGTGAGTCGTACTAAGCTGCGAGACGAAAACCATCTGGAAGTTTGGGTTGCAGAGTGCGACCGCCGCCCAGGGGCGCGCCGATCTCACGGCCGCAACCCTCATTTCAGTCCCTAGGCCATAAAAAGTGTGGCTTTGATCCTGTTTGCGAACATAAGGTTCTTGCAAGAGCAGGATGTCTAACTTTTTCTTTTTCACTAGTTCTCGTACCTCCCCTGTAACTACAGTTGAGTGACGCATATTCAACTGTAGTACCCTGAATTCCGTGGCGTTGGCCGTCGCGCGCGGGGCCTGATTCGCGTTCGCGTTCGAATTTGCGTTGGGGGTGTGTGGGGGATTTCTCGGTGTCACGGTGATTTCGTTCGCGTTCGCGCCCGTTACTCGATCGCATCTGTCCAACACGACTCGGACTTCTCGCAGCACCGGTGCTGCCGCTTGTATTTGACGAGCTAATCCTACTTTCGCGGTGCTAGCTAATTTCCCCAGCCTCTCACACGAACTGTCACACCTAACTAAGCTAATCTGGACTGCACGAAGGCCAGCAAGCCGGAGCTGACCACCGCCGTGTCGACGGTCAGCACTACCCGCCAGCGACGCAGGCGCCCAGCCACCTCTCGTGGGGGAGCGCCTTCAACACGGGGTAGAGGATCCCGAGGCGCCCCCGCAGCCAGACGGGCGAGTGACCTCGCGACGGTGGCAGCGTTCTCTGCTACCACGGACTCTGCGCCTGGTGTCCGTTCCACCATAAGGTGAGCAGTCCTCCTCAGACCCCCCAATCCCCGTTTCAGAAAGCAGTTTATTATTGATCCCACGAGTAAAGTCGGAAATAAAAGACACGGAGTGGGGCAGAGCCGCTTGCCCCACCCGGGTGAATTAATACGGCTACAGGGGCCACCAGCCGCCCTAACCGCTGACACTAACGACAGGACTTTAACCCCACCTGCCTCGAGACCATCACCGTGTCAGCCAGCTTAGTCTAGGGTTCGTCCGAGTATGGAGCACGAAACATGACCTAATACCCCATACTCGGCGCTGAAATATAGAGAAAAAGATTAATTGACCCCCTGGTTCCCTCACCAACGAGGTGCAAGCACCTCGACAGTGCAGGGCCCGGATGGGGTTTCGCGGTCGTCGGCATCGCTCTCGCCCGTCCCCGAGGGGACCGGAGAGGTCGACACCGGAGACCGGAAAAAAATTAATATTCTATTGAGCTCCCGGTTCCGTCACCGACGAGGCACAAAGACCTCGACAGTGCAGGGCCCGGATGAGGTCCTGCGGTCATTGGCGTCGCGTTCTCCCGTCCCCGAGGGGACCGGAGAGGTCGACACTAGAGACCGCCGGGGGTTGGTAGGGAATTGGTGCATGTAAAGGCGTTCCATGCACCAGGTCCCTTGCAGCAAAGTGCCAGGGACAGATCCAGCTGCCTTATGGGAGCCACGCACACGCGGAACATGCGGTCCCGAGAGCCAAGGGCGCCAAAGGGTCGCCACACATCAGTGCCGGTTTTCTGTCGATTCGTCATCTGCACCCCCTATGACGGAGGGTGCATCCGTGGTCGGAAGAACTCCGTTTGGATTCAAACTGAATTTGAATCCTCTGACATTTTTTGGCACCTTGTGTCGGAATCGGCACCCTAGCGGTAACCCCGACCCCCCAGCCCCGGGAGAGCACGAAGCACGAGGAGCAGCCCCCAGCGACCGGACGCCTTGAGTCTCTTAGTCGAAACAGCGGCACCACGGGAAGGTGGACTCAAGACTTGGCAACAACCGGCTATGATACGCCTGCTGAAGCCCATAACAGTCTGCGGCCGTTTGAGAGCCCGCGGGGTAACGCACAGTGAGTACGTAAGCCCCGGCGGGCTTGACCCCCATTACCCGCAGGCTGACCGCCAGTAGATAGGGACAGAGGTAATCTCGTTAATCCATTCATGCGCGTCACTAATTAGATGACGGGGCATTTGGCTATTTTCATTTGTGCCCCACACTTGGGTGGGGAAATTTGTTGGGCTGATGACCGCCGCCTATTGGCTATAAAATAATAGGATTTCGTGGAGCGTTTGTGCGATTTAAATCAATACGTGTTTGTGCGTGTTCTCTATGGGTTAAAATATAAAAGTTCTACGCCTGCGGACTTCAGTGTATAAGCGTGTCCAACAAAAGCCAAATACGTGCCGGATATCGAGGGGGAGGTTTCACTCACGCCGGTAGTATGTTGAACGCATGAACTCCCGATGGGTGATAATGCTGCCGCTGATCGTAGCGCATATGATTTGCCTGGAATCTTCAGGTGTCAGCCCAATAGCAGTTGTAAGTGCATCGTTCCTTTTGGTCCATATTCCTCTCGCACCGATTACCAGAGCCTCCACACTAATGCAGCAATCTGGGTAGCGGCGTTCAAGGGCGGAGATCATCAGGACGTCGTTGTACGTCGCCTGCTTGTGAAGATAGGTCGCAGGTAATCCCGCTGGCCCCTCCCACGAGACAGCGACGTCACAGACGACAACCCGATCTTCCTTAAGAAATATAAGGTCTGGCTTCTTGAGCAGGCTATTACTACAGCGAACGTGCGGCTCTACTTCGACGTTCCACCCCCGTTTCAACGCCAACCTCTTTACAAGTGCGACGATTCGGTCATGTCTTTTCACTCGTGGCCAATGAGTCGGCGGGCACTTCTGTAGCACGTGGCACAATGTCTCAGTCCTGTCGCACCCACCTCGACAATACCTGCTTTCGGGCGGGTTAGATGGAATTCCTTGCGTCGGTAACAGATTTCCGCGAAGCTGCACAGCCTTCACGAAATCCGCCCCAGACCAGAATGGCGGGGGGTTATCGATCCAGCTGCCGCTGTGACGGTTGTCCATCCCCTGCAGTAACCCGTTCCCGGAGTATGAATTCTGCAACCTTTGGCCCCAGAGCCTGGCAGCTATTTCCGACGAGTCGCCATAGCCTCGATTCCATCCGGCTAGCTTTCCAGCTAGTTTCTGGAAGTTGGCAAGCATCGAAGCATCTTTGGCGTATACGTCGTAAGAGGTAGAGACAGCTGTAAGTCGTTCGGAGAGAATTCTGGGCACCGCGGTTCTCATTGACTGAACGCCGAGACCTCCAAGTTTGACTGGTGCATGTAAAAAGGCATCAGCACAGGTCCGGTTTAGGTGTAAGAATCTTCTGGTTGACATACGAACTAGCTTATCTGTCTCCTTCAGGATGTTGATGGTGACTAAAGGGTTTTGGAGGAGGTTCAATACTTTGGGGAGCAAATATGTTTTAAGGATGTACAGTTTTTAAGAGAGTCATAGTTACTCCCGCCGTTTACCCGCGCTTGCTTGAATTTCTTCACGTTGACATTCAGAGCACTGGGCAGAAATCACATTGCGTCAACACCCGCGAGGGCCATCGCAATGCTTTGTTTTAATTAGACAGTCGGATTCCCCTAGTCCGTCCCTATCGGATCACTGCAACCGCTAAAAACCGAAAAACAACGGTTGTAAAGCACTGTGAAAATAACCACTTATCAACTGTTATTCAACCATCCCGGAAGGCCCCGTAGATTTAGTCGATTTCAGAACCTGGTTGCGATTGGAATTTTGCAACCGTAAAGCGACCAAAATTCAACCAACTTTTTTATGGTTGATCACCGGACTGCATAACCGAGAACAACCGTCTTTCAACCAGCGCCACTTTTTTCGCCCCTAATGCAACCGAAAAAAACCGCATTTTACAGCGCCGTTTTTTTTTTCGCCTTCAATACAACCACTAAAAAACCGCTTTTCACGAATGCTGTTTTTTACAGTCAGAACTGCAGCAACCATGATTAACCGTCTTTCAACCAGCAACAGTTTTTCTGCCACCAAATGCAACCGAAAAAATACCGCATTTTACCAAAGCTGTTTATTAAGCTCAAGACTGCAGCAACTAAGAACAACCATTCTTTTACTAGCGCCGGTTTTTTTCGCCTGCAATACAACCGCAAAAGAACCGTTTTTTGCCAATGCGGTTTTTTTACGCACAGAACTGTAGCAACCAAGAACAACTACTTTTTTGCCAGCGGTGATTTTTCTATCGTCCGTGAAGGAACCGCTAAACAACTAAGCTTTCCTTGCTCTTCGTTCAATTGCTAAAAAAATCGTTAAATATCTAGGGCAAAAAACTAATGTTTTAAAAATACAATTTTGAGAGCCTCAATTTTCTATATTTCATTTATTTATTTTTTTGCAACGGATTTTTTTTCCGATGTAGAACCGGTTCGTTTCACGCCCTGATTACTTTGGATATTTTTTTTTTTTTGAGTAGCGGGAGCGTTCTTTTGTTTTCTTTGAGCTCTTTCGTCCTTGAGTAGACACGATGTCCACTTCCGCCACGACGACGCTACGTCCTCTGAGTTATCCAATAGTTTTCGATTTTGAAGGAGTTCGCAGACTTCTGTAACAAAAAAAGAGTTCATGTTTTTTTGGAATCTAGGACACTCAAAACATGTATCAAAATCTTAGAGTCGAATTTTTGTTGGAATGCAATACTTTCTCTCTTATACATTCTATGTATGTATGATGAGAAAGTAAAAAATGATAACAACTTTATTTATATATTCATTTTTTATCGTGCCGACATTACTGTCAATTATTCTAACATCTTAATACTAATAAAACATTTTAAATCGTCAAATTATACATTACATACCAACAATTTTGAGGCCTTCATCGTCTGTAATTATCCGACGTTGACTATAATTTCGGTCAAACCGAACTCCCATTTCCATTCGCTCTTCGTCGTTGAAAAATGCCTTGACTACGCATTTGCAGCGTTTTCTCATATCTGGTGCCGTTACGGCTTTCATAAGCTGATCGTAATACACCTGATGACCCATATAAAGTACCTGCACAGAGATAAGTAAGAAATATAATTTTTACGCTAGGTTTGTTATTAGTCATTAATCTATTATTATAACCATGTACATATTAATCATTAATATTTGAATATAAGAAATATAGGAATGTAATATAAGATGTAAGAAAATATTTACCTTTTTCTGATTATCCATATTTGTAGGGCTCGGCAACACTTTGGCTTCTAAATTAATGTTCGGTAAGTATGTTTGTTGGTTCATTATTACGTTTTTTATATACGCCTTTGTTTTGTTATGCGCTTTAGATATCTGTTTTTTAACTTCTTCAACTACGGCTGGTGAAGTCTCTTTATGATGTTTAATGAACATATATTTTCTTCTCCACCTACGTGACGATTCGAAGACCCTTTTTAATGCTACTTGCATTTCTTTAGCAATCTCTCCTAACGATTTCTCCGATTGTTCTTTCTGAATATCGCAGTTTACCAGTTTGACGATCTCCGAATATCCTATTGAACTATTGACCTTGTCGAAGTTGTTAAACTATGAAGAATGCAAGGCAATACACCGATACTATCATCGAATCGAATGTAATGGACCCGTGGAAGAAATGCGTGTTTGAATTCAAAGACGTATTTTTTATTCGAGTCAGTGCGGAAAATATGGTTAAACCTTATTTCCACACTTCGTAAAAATCAATTGCAAACGCTTCTGAGAATTTCCCATTGTTTAATATCATCTTTCGTACCTCTGATTGGTCCGATGTTTCTCAGACAAAACCGAAAAACAAGAATGATAAAATTGAATACAATACCAAAAAAAATCTTTTGCCCAGCTAGCGTGATTGCTACACATTCGTGACAAAAAGATTTTTTGCCGTCGTATTGTAACGTACTATTGTGTTGTCGTGGTTGCCGAAATCGCCTTCCTCTTCGTTCTCTTCAGTCTCACTACAGGCCATATTTATCGATTGAAACTGTAAGATCACAAAAATATTGAAACTTCAGATATATTTCTGACAAGTATTTTAAAACGTTACTACTCACTTCATTGGGAATGGATACACGGGAGCTCCATTGGCTATTTGCATTGATGTTATGTTCCTCGTGATCGGCAGAGAATTTTGCCAACTCTATTTTGTTTTTTACAGGAACAATGGATTTTATAGTAGGTTTTTGAGAAACCTTCTTTATTCCTGGTGCTATTGTCTGAAAATAATCAATAGCGATACATTTTTTACGATGTCAACACAGCCTCATCTACAGATTCTATCCAAATACAGTATCCAATGTTTTATGTAATTGCACTCTGAAAGAATTTTTATTTTTATTAATAATTTTTATTTTATTCATAATTTGATTTTTTACCGCTTTCCTTCAAGCTTTGCATGCAAGTCAGTTATCATAGAGCAACGTTTGGGATTGTGTTTGACAAAAATAGGACGAAAACTTTTTATTTACACTTTTTAAATTGTTCAAAAACCGTTTTCACGCTATAACTTTTGCAATTGAAGAGATATTGGGCTGAAATTTTGTTGGTGAATTGACTACCATAACACCACCATGTGTGTAAAATTTTGCGGAAATCTTTCGAGCCGTTCTTATTTTAGTACAATTTTAATTTTTTTCACATGTTTTCAAATACTGTCGCTCTCCTAAATTATGCGATACTGAGCGACTGTTTGCACCATAATTTTGCGTTTTTCGATTATCAATTATGATTTTGGTCGGAGAAATTATCGATATGCCGATAAATTTTTATTTTTTTCTAAATTTTCGACAGATACATTCCCGAATTTGCTCACATTTACAGAACCATTTAAAATGATATTTCGTCCAAAGCTGACGACTATCGGCCCAGCGGTTCAAACTTTATGGGATTTTGAATTTTTTTTAAATTCCATTGTAACGCTCACTCATGTAAATTACGACATATGACGCTGAAATTGAGCCCACATATGAATTAGCATAAAATTAAGTTTTAGTTAAAATTAATAACAAATTGATCAACTAGTAAAAATTTTATATTACTTGGAATTTTTATTATAATGTCTTGTGAGTATAAGCAACCCTGCAAAGTTAAGCCTTCCAAATTGCTTCATCATGAATTTTTTATTTTTACAAAGCTTCATCTACGAGGAAGCCGAAATTGATCAACTTACTCATACAGGTAGATTTGTGAAAATCTAAAATTCATGAGGAAGCAATTTGAAAGGCTCGACTTTGCAGGCTTGTTTGATGCTGTGAATACTTGATTTTACCTTGTCCACAAGTTGAGGCAGATTGTCTTCTTCCGAGTCGGAAGAGTCCATTGTCCAGATTCGTTTTTTCAACGGCACCTGTTTCATTTCATCTTCGAAACCGAGTTTTTTCATCGCAGTCATTTCTGATAAGGAAGACCGCTCAGGGGTATTCGAAATTAGAGCTTCATTTTTGTTAAGATCCATAATTTTTCTGCCATATGTTTTTGGTTTTTCGGCGTGGTGAGGAGGCACATAGTCTTCGGGCTTTATAAACACATGGATGGAAAGGAAATGGATGATGTCAGAAGTGCATTTACGAAAATATAAGGAGTGGAACATGTTTTCTTAAATCAAAATGATACGCCCATGATATCTGATAGATTCTCAACAAATAAATAAATAAATAAATAAATAAATAAATAAAAGCAAAAGCAGCAAAAATAGACTCAAACATATTTGGATTTCCTTATTCTCACTATAAACATTAGAAGATGTCAGAAAATTTTTCTCCGTTTAATGTTTCCTAAAATGAAAAGATCATAAAAATGATTATTTTTGTCACTGCTAAGTATCGTAATATCTTGAAAAAAAAAAAAAGAAAAATGTTGTTGAGCAAACGAATTTTTTTTTTCTTTTTTTTCACTTCAAGTCTGCAAGTATTGGCATAAGTTTGTTAATAACAAGAACCTTTTTACCTACTAGTTCAGCGGATTTAGTGACTACGTCGTATTTAATCAAGAATATAATTTATTATCATTAGTTATCAATCGATCATCGAGCCAATAAATCCTTTCACCTTTCTTCTAAACTTTTTCCTTAAAATCTTCCGATTCACAGTTTTCCCCTCGTTATTTTTCATATATTTTTTTTTTCATTTTTCATTCATTTCATTTTTCACAGTTTCCCTTTCGTCGTTGTGCAATTTTTCTCAACTCTTCAATGATAAGACAAAAGTATTGCGTAAAAGAATCGATATATATTATTTATTTTTGATACCTACGTGTAGAACGTACGAACGTACAGATATGTAAATTACTACGATAAACATACTAGCCCATATGTATTTTTGAGTCAGAAAAAAAAAACAACAACAACGGGCCAAAATTTTTTCACAATTTGTAAACATTTTTTTTACAATTTCTGATAAAGTTTCGTAACTGGTAGAGTTCTTTGAAGAAATTGTAAATGAATTCGCGTTTTTCGCTGCATGTACAAAAAAAGTTGCTTTTTTTTTTTTACTTCGATCTATAATTTTTTTTAAATTCAATTCTCTGAAAAAAAATTAACGATATATCGGAAATAAAAAATAAGATGAGTAACGCAGCTAATTTTATTAGGAATGTTTGCGAAACACGCGGCTATAATGCAAATAGATTATATCAAAAGAAACTTCTCTATAAAAGATTTTTTATAGAGAAAAAAAAATGATTCCATAGGAATGAAATGTTTTTGGCCGAGTTGATATTATTCACCCAAGGTATCGGCAGGCATATAAAAAAAAAACAAATAGATACCTCGCTCGAAAATTCATACACGTTTTTCAGTGGCTCAACGATCGTTGCTTCCGAACTATTCATATTTTTTGCGATTTCCGTTTTCGGAAAAATCGGTGTCCTTGCGTAATGACACGAAGGCGAACTATTTTCATTTTTTTCTGAACCTCGTTTATGCTCTGTATTCTGTAAAAAAGAAAAAACAGAATTATATGCAGGTACTTGTACAATATCCATATATTTCACTTTATATTAAATTTAATTAATGAGCAGCGTAAAAATAACTAACCACGAAAGTCCTGTTGACAGCTTCCTCACTGCCAACTTCCGATGCTGAATCGATTTCATCACTGTCATTGACAACGCTGAAATGTTCTTGGTGATTTTTTTCCATTTCCGGTGTTGGTGTCGAAGGGTCGTTAAATATTATTCTTTTATCTTTGAGATGAATGTAGGTGGCAACGTAATCATTTGTATTTTCAATTTCTTTTTTTATAGCCTCTTTTTCTAATGTCTATCGTAAAGAAAATAGTTGTTTTAATAGTAAAAGTAACGTAAAAAATTTTTTCTTTTTAAATAAATAAATAAATAATAAAAAAAAGTGCAGCATCACAAATACCTTTTCATTCCGGATTTTCAAAAAACTATGCGGTTGTTCTTTTTCTTTCTTTCCGCTTTGGCCAGTTTCAATCATGATCTTTCGATCCCCATCACTTGCGGATTCGAGTCCTGCAGGTGTGGCGTGTGCTACATTTTTATTGATAAATTTTGACCTGTGCCCTCGACCTTTGGGTGCAACGTCTTGATGATTTTCTGCTTCATCTTCGGTATCTGTGTGAAAGAAGAGATATTTAAAATGACAATTCGATCGACACACAAGCATTAATCAGGTTAAGTTTAAGTCTTTAATGATTGATTGCCCTTCTAAAAAACAAAAACGTGGACAAAACATTAATTATTTTTAATTAGTGTTTCAAATGAATCGAATTTTTTTTTTTTTAGAAAACATTGAAAAATCGCCAGAATACTCCTCAAATAAAGATTTTGCAGATATCAGAGGTCTTAATATTAATATTTAGATGTGGCAATTCGTAATGTTCTATTTTCCATTTAAATAAGATAGGAATTTTAAAATTTTGGAATTTTTAACTTCAATAACGAATAATTTTACAAGCATGAAAAGTAACGTTCTCATAGGAAATTTAATGCTCTCCAAAAATGGTCTCAATGATGATTCGCGTAAGTCAAGCCGTGTCAAAGGTATCAAGCCTGAAACTGCACCCTATTGAGAATCATAATAGTATTTTTTATTAATCACGAAAAAAAAATTTTTATCGCTTAAATACCAAACCAACATACAAAGTCAAACCGTGCACATTGCTTCCTCATTGGTTCTCGATTTCTTCAAATTAACTTTTATGAGGAAGTACATTAATTGATTTTGGCTTCCTCATAGAGGAAGCTCTGTAAAAATCGACAAATAATGAAAGAGCGATGTGCAAGGCTCAACTCTGCATATTTATTTTTAATGTTATTTTTGTTTGTTATTTTATTCGAGCATTTACAGACATTTTTCGAAATTGAACAAATTCTTATGAAAATCAAATTTGGCAATTGATTTTGTTTCAATTTATACCAATTTATGATTGGCTAGTACTGCACATGCTAGACTAATTTCAACCGATACGGTCGAATAGTTCAAAAATAAGAGTCAAATAAATTGTTGGCATTAAATCACACGTACAATGCAGGAGAAATTCTAATCAACGTAAAATCCGAATCGCATTACAGATCATTACCAAATTTGGCACGTAGTAGAGCTAGGAGTTATTGTTTAATTGTAAAAAAATTCAGATGATTTGGTGAGAAATTATCTGAATTACAGAATATGGAAAAGTTTTCAAAAAATTCGAAAATTTAATAAAAACCGAACCGCTTGGCACATTCTGCGTAAATTCAATACCAAAGTTCGCATCAATTTGTACGACTTTAATACAAACTTTAAGCTCGATAGCTTAAAATTTGTTCGAGTTAGAACATTTACGGACATTTTCCAAAATTTAAAAATTCGTGTAAAAATTAAATTTGTCAATCGATTTTTATGAAATATATATCAATCGAAGTTTAGGAATTACTATATATGTATAAATGTCAGCTGATTCGGTCATTTAGTTCAATAGTTACAGCTTAATGAACTTTTGATTTTTTACACATACTGTAACGAGAATTTGCCCAACGCAGGAAAAACCCTTGCTACAACCTGAAACTGTCCAATTACTCCTCTTCCTTATTCTTCGTTCCGGAGAACAGGGCGCCAGGCGCTTTCGCGCCGGAAGAGAAGTAATGTTTTTCAACGACAATTATCAGCCCAGGCTTGGCCGCAGCTTCAATACGTAGAGTGGGGGGGTAAGACCTCTAAGAGCTCGTGTCCATCAACAACAATAAATAAATAAATAAATAAATAAATAAATAAATAAATAAATAAATAAATAAATAAATAAACCCAACAAACGGTTAATTACGGGACTCACAATAATAAAGTTTTATTCAAACTATCAGTCGATTAGTTACGTTGTCAGAATGAGTTAATGGTTACTCTTTACAAAAAAAACAAAACGTCCACGGAAACCTTCAAGATTCGGGACCACATTTCGGCCTCTGAATTGAGTTAACAAAAGAAGTTTAACAAATTTTTCCCCGACAAACTTTACGCGCACTCACACTCACACACGCTCTTCCACACCAATTCTTTTATAGCATATTTGCGTAATATGGCTGAAGTCGTAAAATCCCTCGCGTACAAACACCAAAACGTTAATAACGGGATCACGACCAGACACACATACGAAACACACACTTAAACCTATGACTTTTCCGCGGGACCGGCTCAAGGGCGATTCGCGCACACGTCTGACTCTACTATGCAAATAATTGACGAAGAAGCTAAGTTTTTACTAACGATTTTACGGCAAAAATGGCTCGAAGCCTTACGCGAAGAACTCCCTCACACATGGACGAAATTCGTGTTAAAATATCACACGCGGGACCTACCCAAAACACACAAAGGCCCGCGAAATATTATCAAAGTCCTTCACGATATTTTCTCCACGCGGGGAGACGAACACAAACGGCACGACCACGTTCTACGAAATAAAATATTTTCACTCGCGACAAATAAATAATCTAATACAGCAATATAATCCAGAAGATATCAAAAAGTGTAAAGAGCTCACCGGGACAAGAAGCGGGACAAAGTGACTCCTCGGACAGTATTCCTCAACGGAGATTTTGGCCTTTCCTCGATATAATAACGGCACGTCCTCCTCTCTCGGATGCCCACGAAAAAGTCTCGAGTGATCGCAATCGATCTCGCTCGCGAACTTTGCTCCCCACCCTTAGATATTCAAAATTGCCCTAATTGGGGGAAAAGCGCAGAAACGTTCGCACGCAGAGACAGGACCTGGCGCCTCGCTTAGGTGATTTCGCAAATTAGCGTTAGATTTATCGTTGCGCATCAAGGTTCGGCAGCTCGCTACGCTACCGGCCATGCGCTAGGCCCTTTTCAAGCGCTTAAGTTTGAATATTGCGAAGACGGTCGATGATTTCTCCAATCCTTTACAGCGGATGCTTTCCCCTCAGGCGTATGTTAGATGTTATGCTAGGTGGAGGCTGCAGTTATTGTATGGCGAGCAGATCGTTCGCAGATACCTCGGGACGGCCTATATTTCGACGCTCTCTCTCTTTCTCTCTCTCGTCGGTTCGCTCTCCGTCGTACATAAAAAATAATATATGACAAAAAAAATTAATAAATAATATTTAAAACCCTATGCTGACCCTGCGAGATCGCCCCTGAGTCGCAGAGCGAGGAGGACGATGCCTTTTATTGTAACGCGCGATATTGCGGCGTTACAATACATATACACACACACACACACATACATCCGGACAATTTTTCTAGACCGCTATTTTAGACATTTTGAAGCATTCGGAACCTGACATCAAAATCTCGAAAAACATTTTTTTTTACGAAGACAAAGCTTCCTCGATAAGGAAGCAAAATTATCAACTCTTAATTGAACATCCACAAAATCTTGGTAGAATGGGGATAAGTTCTAAATAATTTGTCTCCAAATTAATATATTGACTTCAAATAATAATGAATATACTTACCATAGGTTGCAATCCAATATCCCAGTCTATCTCCAACAGAATCACAAACTACTTTTCTATTGGTTAAAGTTTTTTTGAGTTTGCCACTAGCCAATCCTCGGAACACCGAACTGGCTTATTATCGTCACCACGATAATATAAGTTGGACAACGTTTCAACGAACTGCATCTCGTTTTTTGAGTTTTGAAGCACGCACCTCTTTTGTTCATTAATTACCGAAATATTTTTCGGTAACAATGTTGGGCTTCCTTCAGGTGCAGCAGAGCAGGAGGGTGCACAGGCACCCTCCTGCTCTTTGTCTATATCGCTCAAAATAGCTACGATGTTTTCTTCGCCTGTAACGTTGAATTTAATTATATGTTAAGGTTCGTTGCCGCTACTACGACGTAGTATCATCAAATGCCGCGACTCACTAGTTGTAAGCTTCTTTCGGTTCTGTGATTGTCCCGTGTCTTGAGGTGAAAAGTTATCGTTCACATGTGCAGCATTAACTTCGGCTTCGGCTTCAGATTCTGTAATGTAAAACGATTGAATGATTGATGATGTATAGCTTTGATCCTATAAAATCGATATAAAAGTTCATTCCGGTGCATCGGTGTTTTCATAGTTTATTGTGTATGCCAATGGTACAGACAGACTGAAATATTAAATTGATCATTTTACCACGCTTACCCTATGCTACATTTACAAAAAATTGGATTTTCAATTGCAAAAATCTCACGTCTGGTGAGGTAAATCGTCTTCAAATTTTAACAGTGCGTGTATTATGCATTTAAGAACTGATTTACCAAGTTTCGACGATTTCTTAAAAATTTTCTTTCATGACGGAAGTACCTTAAATGAAACTTAATGAATTTTTTTTTTTACTCACATGTCCCCTCTTGTATCAAAGCTATACATAAAAAAAAAAATTTCTATAAATTTCATTTACGGTTGTTCCGTCATGAAAGTAAAATTTTAAAAAATCGTCGAAACTTGGTAAATCAGTTCTCAAATGCATAATACACGCACTGTTAAAATTTGAAGACGATTGACCTTTTATAAAGACGAATTCCAAAAATAGCTTTGAATTCAGAGTTGTAAATCCCAATTAATTCACGAGAGATAGTTTGCAGTACAATCTGTCAGGTATAATAATTTTATTATAATAACAACATTCTGTGATCATAGAGTAGTGTTACAGCATTTAAATGGCTGGAAGAATTATAATTTTTTAATGAACAATCACGGTAATCCATTTGAAAAGATGAAGAAAATAGTTAATGCATTAATTTTGTTCCTTATTTTTTCAAATCAATTACCGTGAATTTTCATTCAAGAGTTATAATTTTTTCACCCATTACAAAGTTAAGTCATTATTTTATAATCGTCACATCTGATTATTATGAATTCATAATTACAAAACAAACAGTACGGTAAAGTATAACTAATCAATAAATGAGGATTTACAATTCTCATTAAATTTCATTCTGAAATTTCTTCAGCATTAAGTATTTTACTTCAAATATTGAGGGAAAAAATAAATATTCAATTTTGGCCTGTAGGCTGATTAAACCTCTACATTCTTTGTTTTAAAATATAATTACAGAATAATGAAAGAAATACATCTCCGAGCGCTGACTACAGCTCGTCGACACCCTCTCATTGACGTCACTGTTTATAAGACAGTCTTTAAGAGACCCTTGTGGGCTCACACACAGGACCCACCTCGGTTAAGTGCCAAGGGATGGAGCGTCTAGCGGCACGCTGAACGAGGCATTCGGCAACGAGACCTAGACTCGTTAACTTCTACCCGCAACACACTATTTTATATTACACATTCACTCTATCTCGAATAAATATAATATTTCAATTCTGTACATTCTTCGAGTTTCTTACAATAATGTTTTTATTAACATGCACTTATTGCAGCAATAACTTTGTTATTTTTATAATCATTATATTTTCAGTTACTGTTATTATTTATAACTCATAGGAAAGTTGTAAAATTATGTCAAAAAAAAAAAAAAAAATCTATCAAGTCAAATATGCATTACATTACATTCTACAAAATTATTGTTACTGATTTGCTTGGGAACAAATTTGAAAAAAAAAGTAGATTTGTTAGAATTTTTGATTCCGATGAATACTGCAGTATTTTACCCACTTGGCATTAATTTCAAACTAAAAGTCACAACGTCATGTTCCATTATGTATGGCTGCCTCATTATTGAAAAACAAAAATTTTAGTCTTTCAAAATTTAAGATTTTAATTAGCGTACATAAATGACTTACCATATGTTGCAATGTAAAATCCGACTTTTGCATAAATATCCTTGAAATATATATTCATCGGTACAGCTCGGCGTACAAATAGAACTTCGTTAGAATTCATTTCCAGCCATTTTTTTGTGCATGACGACAGTTCATTTTCATCTTGTAAATAGTATAGATCGCTGAGTTTTTCCACTGTTCGTTTGGCATTTCGTTCATTGAAGACAATGCACCATCCTTCCTCGTTCTCCATATTCTACTACAATTCACAAAGATTTGAAGATGTAATGTTTTCTATAGGCAGCCATAGGTGTGTCATTAGTGCGTGGCTTTGGCAGTTCATGAGTTCTTCTTTTTAAGTACTCTTGTACAGAATAAAGTCAGTACCAAAGTAATACCAGTAAATAAAGCAGGGTACAAAAGACAAGGCATAGAGAATTATATGTTTTAAACTAAATACGTAAAGAAGGAAGCTTGATAAATATAGGATAAAAAAATATTTTTTAAGTCAATTTTTACAAACGTTTAGTTCCACTTCAATGATTTTATAAGAATTTTAACTCTGTGATAAAAGTTTATTCTGCTTTAACTTTGGTTAAATTTCAACAAATTCTTTAAAATTTACTACAGAAAGATAATCGGTTTTTGAATAAGTTTATCATCAATTTTCAGTTAATTATTGTATATAAATAGCTAAGTGCATTAGTAATTGATTTTTAACAAACAATTAAATTTTTTTAACTTATTTATTATGTCCATTCATATCAGTTCTATTGGAAAAGGAGAGGTTAAGCATGGTCACAGCCTTATTGAACTACTTAGAATTTTAACTATTATCGCTATTATTATTATTGTTGCAATTAGAATCATTATCAATGGAAAAAATAAAATAATAATAATAAGTAATCTGTAAAAAAAATACGTTTTTAAAAAAAGTTTTTATAATTAACTTTTTTTTTAAAATATGCGCAACGCCGATTTAAATAAATTATTTTGCGGCACACGTTTCACGAAAACTACATTAATTGAATATTACGTAAAATGATTAATTGTTCATTTCTTACCTTTTACGGGATGCTGCAGCACTTTCAAATTTATTTCGTTTAATTAAGTGTGCGAGATTGATATATAGTAATAAATTTTGAATTAGCTGTCGAACGTCTTAAAATGGCGGACGCTGCTTGGTTATTGCCGTGCACGTGTTGGCATTGTTCCTTTGTTTCGTCGATTAAACCGTTCGCTTTGTTAGAGTGATGACGCCTCACCCCTCCACACCTTTTGTCATTATGCTGATGAGAGTTTGCAACAAAAAAAACCCGAGAATCGTTCAAAACAGATAAGTTCAGGCGCGAAACATTTTTGTACGTACATTTATTACGGTAAAATGTGTGATTGGATTAATTACGCTAAGTTAAGTGAAAATATTTCGTTGGAATAAAAGTTCGCAATTTTTTTTGGCGCACCGGCGTGTCGTTAGCTGTATGTACTGATCGTATACTGATACTGCTTGCCGCAATTTTTTTACTCTCGCTCAATTCCCTTAGTCACGTGACTTCTACGTCACATCTCGATTATTGCGCTCTTTCAGATCTTGGTGGCGCCGTTGAAACGCAACGCAGTCCCGCCAAGCCCTGAAACACGTGACGTAGAAGTCACGTGATTGAGGCGCATGAAGGAAAGTGAAAAAAATTGCGGCAGGCGGCAGGCGTCTTAGTATATATGGCTAACGACACACGCCGGTGCGCGAAAAAATTTACGAGCTCTTATTCCAACTAAATTCTTTTATATAACTCGGCGTAATTAAATCAAGCACACATTTAACCGTAATACATGTACGTACAAAAATGTTTAGCGCTCGAACTTATCTGTTTAAACGATTTTCGAGTTTTTGTGCAAATATATTCATCAGTACCATAACAAAAGGTGTGGAGGGGTGAGGCGTCATCACTATCACAAATTTAAACTGTGGACGGATTGAGAGAAGAAACAAAGGAACAAGACATTCGGCGCTGCTCTCGAAGCCACGTTCTAAATTAAGGTATGATGTGAAACGTTTGAGTGCGACAGAGACAGAACTAGTCTTGCAATCCCGAATTTCGTCGCGACGATTAATGAAAGGAACTAGCGTAAGATAGAACAGCTTAATGGATGTTTCTAAACTTCAATTAGATGCATACCATGAATTAATGTGGTCTAAGCTTTAACTGGTGATCTGAAAAAAAATATAGCAGTTAGAACGCAACTAGACGTTTTTAAAACAATCGAAATAGAATGCTGCATAAAACTGAATAACTGCATATTTTTTATACAAAATTGCACCAAACAAAGGAACTGAGGTTTAAAGTATGTACTAGAAATTTCACCGTTGCATCAGAAAGCCTTCTCAACCCATGAGGTCAATCATGCGTACTTAGAGAAGCACATCACGGTGCTTTTAATGGGCTACGAAGCGTTTGTTTATAAGATTTATTTTACAAGTCGTTGCGTTCCAACGGTGGAAACTTCTAAAGAATAATTATTCTCTTTGCACTATAACGAGGAAATATAGCTTACAAGTCATTTGTTTGCGAAATGTGTTACGTATTTATTTCGTTTAATTTTATTTAGTTTTTTTTCAGTTGAAATAATAGTGTTATTTTGCTGCGTAGTATGGGTGATCCATGCGACAAGGTCCATGGGCAAGATCGTAAGAGGAAGGTATCCGACGATCCGGGCAACCTTCAAAAGCGACTACGGAGAGAATGGCAAAAAATAATCAGAAATGAGCCAGACATAACCGGAGAAGAGTTATTGCAGAAATGCAGTATAATTGATAAGGTTAATGTTTAACGTATTATATGATGGGCCTATCTCGCAAAAGTTAATTTTTTACTACTTTAAAAAGTCAAAGTGAAATTTAAGTAAACCATGTACCAAAATTTTGCCGATCGCGAATGAACCGTGTGATCGAGGCGTCAGGTTGGAACGTTTTTTCGAACAAGTTTCGACCACAGCGAGCAAACTTTAATATTAAGTCACAGTAATATTTATTTGTAGAACGTTAATGCTTCATTTATCTCAAAGTAAGTTTGATTCTTGCGTTATTCATTGCGTGATGATAATTATCACGTTCCACAGTTGAATCAATGGCAAAATTTAACACATACGCCTATATAAGACTACACTATTATATTAAATTACATGCCATAAATATGTATAATTAAATGAGAACTAATGTTTGAAATTTTAAACAGATACATGAGGCCCGACGGGAACACAGAACGAGAGTTCGTTCAAGATCTGTGAAAAGAGACGGAAGTGGTGACGAAGAAGTACAATTGAGGACTCGGAAACGCATTAGGAAATTGTCTAGTAGCAGCAGCAGCAACCACAGTGATTGCGGGAACATGAAAGAGGATGAAATTGGCGATTATATTGGAAGCAATTCCGAACATGAGACGTTATCACCCGAAAAATCTTCTGAAGAGTTAAGCGTTGAAAATATCAGTCATGAAGTGTATGGGACTCATAATAATGACGAATATAACGTCGACAAAAATAAAGACGAAGTAGCAATTGAAAACAACGATGAATTGAATGAACACGATTATGAAGAAGACGAATCTGATGATTACAGTGTTGCCGAACAAAACAGTGACGAAGAAGACTATGACGAAAGCGATTCCAATTCTGATGAAGAGAAACCACAAGCAGGCATGTTCGGAATAACCCGCCTATGTAACTCAGAAGGAATATTACAATTAAGAACAAACATAACGCAGCTGTACTTGGTCCTGTGTACCATCGCGATAGCGATTCGTGGGAAATTAACATATGTTCTTACAATGACAATATTTAAGTTTTTGAATTCATTGTTTAGTAATGGGAACTTACCACGTAATAAAAGAATATTTTGGAAAATGATTCATGAAAAAAACGATAAAACAATTATGGTTCGTCATTTGTATTGCCGAAAATGTTATGGTGTAATCGGTGAAGGCAAGACACCGGATCGAATTTGTGAATGCAAGAGTTGTGGACCGAACGAAAAAAATATAAAGCTCTCGTATTACATTCAAATCAAAATTATTCCGCAATTGCAACAGATTTCCACGGATCGAGCACTGGTTGATAATCTTCAATATCGTTTTAAGCGAAGAAAACTTAAACGAGATTGTATAGAAGACATTTTTGACGGCAAATTGTATAAAGAAATGACTTTGGCTGGTAAATTATTGAACTTTAAATACAATTTTTCGTTCACATTATTCACCGACGGTTGTCAAGTGACCAAATCATCGAAATCTAGTGCATGGCCGGTGTTCCTGCAAATAAACGAATTTTCACCCCATGTACGAAAACGCATGATCATACTAGCTGCAATATGGGTCGATAGTTCCAAAATGAGCAATTGGAACTCTCTTTTGATGCCTGTTGTCGAGGAATTAAATGAATTGTATCACAATGGAATAACATGGACACATCCTATCGATGGAGAGATTACTAGCAAGTTCGTAACTTTAATATGTACCGCAGACTCCATGGCAGGAGCACCACTGCTGAATATGACATTGTTCAATGGAAAATTCGGCTGCACTTTCTGCCATCTGGATGGAATTCAAGATCCACATAATAGAAATCAACGTAAATATGAAGCCAAAAGATTAGATGAACAAGAAGCCTCACGGCGGACGCATTGGAAGCATTTTAAATGATATGCGTACAGCTACACCGCTTAACAAAGTGAGAGGAACTAAAGGTTATTCGGCTTTGTGTGGTCTTTGCGACTTCGATTTGGCACGTGGGAAGGTTGTGGACAGCATGCACTGCCTTCATATGGGTGTTTCTAAGCATTTTACGGAATTGTTGACCCTCAATAAATACAAAAGTAAGAATTGGTACCACGGAAGACCAAATGAAAAAGCCGCCATGACTGAGCGACTTTTAAAAATACAAATGCCTTCTGTGGTATCAAGAAGACCTCGGCAAATTGAGGAAATGAACAATTGGAAAGCATCGGAATGGAGAAACTGGGTACAATATACGGGACTAATTAGCATGAATGGTACCATCGGGGATTATGAACTGAAACACTTTGCTCGACTATCGACCGCATCATTCATATTGAACAAAAGCAGTATATCCGCCAATGAACTACGAAACGCGCGCAAACTTTTGACGGATTACGCGTTTACGCAGCAGGAAATTTTCGGAGTCGAAAGCATGCGATACATTGTACATCTGCTTAGTCATTTGGTCGATTCCGTTGAAAATTGGGGACCTTGCTGGGCCTACAACGCTTACAACTTTGAATCGTGGAATAAAAGAATTATCGACAAGGTGACAGCCGGGACTGCCAAGCCTCTGCAAATAGCCAGACGTTATTCTCTGGAGCGATTCCTAGAAAGCTTCTTTCCGGATCCAAGTATTGACGAAGAATTGAAGATAATGCTTAAGTCCATTCTTACCTCTGGTGCTAAGAAACGACCGTTTATAACAGATTACGCCGCAGTACCGGAGAGAATCATTGGTATGGGAAAAAAAGAACGTCTCGCAAAACATTGTTGGCAATACAAAATTGTAAGTGATCACGGATACCGAACAGATTGTATATATTCTTACAAACGTGTGATTGCTTACAGTATCGATTACAGAATTCGTCAGACAGAGAATGTACAAAAGAATACGTTTTGTAATTCTTACGTTTATTGCCAACGGCTGAAACGATATGGAGCGATCGAAGCTATAATATCATTTCGCGAAAACGAGCTAATCCATTGGGGATTTTTAGTTCATTTATTAAGCAAAGGTGTGCCGGCTCTTCACACAGCTGGACATATTCGGTATGTTGAATGGTCAGAGGAAAAAGTATTTGTTGCGGTTGATGACAAAGCACCGGTACCAGCAATAATGCTCCAAGACAGCCACAACAAAGTGTGCATAACTAAAGTAGCAAATTGCTTCGAAACCGATTAATGGTGCGCTATTGCCAGCGACCTTCAACATTCATCAATGAAAATAATATGTATATTTCTTTTCCGGTATTCGGATTATGTACTAACATGTGTGCAATGAAAATAACAAATTCCATTTGTACTAAAATTTATATCAATATATTTCATAGACTTATACAATAATGTATCAAAATGTAAAGTGATGATAATTTTCGCAACATTGTAAAAATAATGTATAAAACAATAAAGACGTTCTTTGGCTGTTTAAGTCATGAGAAATCATCGATACTTACAGACTTAAAAAATTGACATCCATGATAAATGAAACATTGCTTTTTCTTTTTTTTTTCTTTTTAGTAAAATAATTTATTAATTCCGGTTGACATGAACTTTGTATCGAAAATGGAACCAAAAGGAAAGGTAGTAAAATTGTGCTTGTTTTGCAGTTACACTGACAGAGTAATGAAATAATGAATCACGGCTATTTTCATTTGCAACAAAAATCGACGAATTACATTATTAATGGCACGTTCGTATTGATGGAAATTCATAAGATATGGTTGGTGAATAGTTATTTGTGGTCGTAGAGTATAACCATTTACAGCGGCAATGGTTGAAACGTGGTTGTTTTGTGGTTGCACTGACAGCGTAATCAGATGTGGTTTAACCATGGTTGTTTTAAGGTTGCACTGACGAAGAGATGAAGATGTAGTTGGAACGTGGTTATTCTGCGGTTACACTGACAGAGAGTGATCTTACTTGGTTGAATTATGGTTATTTTCGGTTGCTATCTAAATAAAAAAATCACATAATCAATGGTTGAAACGCGGTTGTTTTGCGGTTGCGCTGACAGTGTAATCAGATGTGGTTGAACCATGGTTGTTTTAAGGTTGCACTGACAGAGTGATGAAGATGTAGTTGGAACGTGGTTATTTTGCGGTTACACTGAAAGAAAGTGATCTTATGTGGTTGAATTATGGTTATTTTCGGTTGCTATCTAAATCAAAAAATTACATAATCAATGGTTGAAACGCGGTTGATTCAAGGTAACATTGGTAGGAAAAAACATTGACAGCGAATCACTGTAGTTCTCGGTTGCTACAGTGAATAATGAATGTGACATCATCGGCTTGTTCATTTCTGTGTTTCATACCATATTACGATTAATTATATATATGTATTGATTTCACGTATCGTCAACGTAGGTAAGCATTTCGCGTTACAGTGAAAAAATTCAGTCACAATGTGAAATGTAGGAGACGTAAGATGACAAAATTACATAGGAGACGGTAGCAATGTTTTGGTGTTAGAGATAATTGAAATAAGTTAAAATAAATAAATAAACCCGAAGTCCTTCTCTATTAAATTAATTACTTTCATGACAATGAAATCGTGGTTGCTTATCGGTTGTTCAGATGCCGGTTTCGGTTGAAATTCCAAAAATCTATTACTGCCTCCAGGTGGCGCTGACTTTCGTTGATTCATGGTTAGAAGACGGTTTATTTTATGGCGTAATACAATCGGTTATTTCATGGTAGAAAGTGGTTGTGACTACGGTTGTGTGTTCCGACAGGGGTGCCAGTTCTGAGCTGAGCGTTGAATGGCGGCCGAAGAGGACGACCAAGACGGCGCGAACCGCCAAAGAAGCCTCGCAGCAAGGAAGATCCGCGCGAGGCCAAGGCACGGGACCGAGCTCGGATCTGCAACAGAAAAATCCGCAAAGAATTTCCCATCGTTCACCTCGCCCAGGCCCGGCACGTTAGCCAAACCCGCTTCCCTAACAAGCCCGACGCGCCCCGCTCCTCAGAGCCAATCCTTATTCCGAAGTTACGGATCCAATTTGCCGACTTCCCTTACCTACATTAGTCTATCGACTAGAGGCTCTTTACCTTGAGACCTGCTGCGGATATGGGTACGAACCGGCGTGACACCTCCACGTGGCCCTCTCCTGGATTTTTAAGGTCCAAGGGGAAGATCCGGACACCGCCGCAACTGCGGTGCTCCTCGCGTTCCAAACCCTATCTCCCTGCTAGAGGTTTCCAGGGAACTCGAACGCTTATGCAGAAAAGAAAACTCTTCCCGGATCTCCCGACGGCGTCTCCAGGTCATTTTAGGTTACCCCGACGAACTCTCTTGCGAGGGCCCGAATTGTATACGGTTCCGCTGCCGGGTTCCGGAATAGGAACCGGATTCCCTTTCGCCCGACGGGTGTGACACGTAATTAGATATTACATTCTGTGACTCAAACACCGTCATCAACATAGGATTTCTCCCAGGGCTTAGGATCGACTGACTCGTGTGCAACGGCTGTTCACACGAAACCCTTCTCCACGTCAGTCCTCCAGGGCCTCGCTGGAGTATTTGCTACTACCACCAAGATCTGCACCGACGGCGGCTCTAGGCAGGCTCACGCCCAAACCCTTCTGCGCACACCGCCGCGACCCTCCTACTCGTCAGGGCTTCATGACGGAAAATAAATTCTCCGCCTCACTTGCCACTGACGGCAGAGTATAGGCGCGACGCTTCAGCGCCATCCATTTTCAGGGCTAGTTGCTTCGGCAGGTGAGTTGGTACACACTCCTTAGCGGATTCCGACTTCCATGGCCACCGTCCTGCTGTCTTAAGCAACCAACGCCTTTCATGGTATCCCATAAGCGTCGACTGAGGCGCCTTAACTCTGCGTTCGGTTTATCCCACAGCGCCAGTTCTGCTTACCAAAATTGGCCCACTTGGCACTCTGATCCGAAATCCCGTGGCTCCACTGTTCAAGCAAGCCAGAGATCTCACCCATTTAAAGTTTGAGAATAGGTTGAGGTCGTTTCGGCCCCAAGGCCTCTAATCATTCGCTTTACCAGATGAGACTCGCATATGAGCGAGTGCCAGCTATCCTGAGGGAAACTTCGGAGGGAACCAGCTACTAGATGGTTCGATTAGTCTTTCGCCCCTATACCCAGTTCCGACGATCGATTTGCACGTCAGAATCGCTACGGACCTCCATCAGGGTTTCCCCTGACTTCGTCCTGACCAGGCATAGTTCACCATCTTTCGGGTCCCAACGTGTACGCTCTGGGTGCGCCTCTTCTCGCAATGAGAACGAGACGCCCCGGGAGTGCGGGACCGCATCGTGACGCGGCCCAACCTCCCTCGGTCGGCGCAAGGCCGACCCTCACTTTCATTGCGCTTTTAGGCTTAATAGTTCCCAATGACTCGCGCACATGTTAGACTCCTTGGTCCGTGTTTCAAGACGGGTCCTAAAAGTACCCAAAGCAGTAGCGTCGCTGACCAGTATCATAATTGTTATAGCCTGTCCTAGGACACCGTCAACCAACAGCTGGCTAGGCCCGATGACGGCATTAGATCCGTACATTCGGGGACACTTGCCTCGCTTGCGACGGGCCGGACGCAGTTCGAATGTTTGCGGCCAGATACCTTGCGAGTACCGCCGAGCAGCCGGTCAGGCAACCGGGGGTCTGCCCCGCAGTGACGCGATAAAGCGCACACGGAACAGGCACCCACCCGGGCCGTAGACCGACACCCAACGGGTCGCGACGTCCTACTAGGGGAGAAGTGCATGCCGACGATACCAGGCAATAAAAACATGCGGACGCGTGCCGCGAGACCGAAGTCTCGGACATCGCGAACCGCACACGTACCAGTACCGCTGAAGATGAATCTCCCCATTCGATCTTTTGGGTTTCTCAGGTTTACCCCTGAACGGTTTCACGTACTCTTGAACTCTCTCTTCAAAGTTCTTTTCAACTTTCCCTCACGGTACTTGTTCGCTATCGGTCTCGTGGTCGTATTTAGCCTTAGATGGAGTTTACCACCCTCTTAGAGCTGCACTCTCAAGCAACCCGACTCTAAGGAGAGATCCTCCCGAAGCGTGTCTCTGTCACTACGGGCCTGGCACCCTCTACGGGTGATTGGCCCCATTCAAGATGGACTTGGACTCGAGCATACGCCTCGGGATAAGTGGATCCTCCCGAACACTACATTTCCCAGCGACCGGGCCGCGGGATTCAGTGCTGGGCTATTCCCAGTTCGCTCGCCGCTACTAAGAAAATCCTGGTTAGTTTCTTTTCCTCCGTTTAGTAATATGCTTAAATTCAGCGGGTAGTCTCACCTGCTCTGAGGTCGTCGATTGTATGTCGTTTATTTTCAACAATGAGAAATATCGTGTTGATCTCAAGCGCGTACGTCAACGGATGAGAGCCTTGGATAGAGATTTGCAAAATGGACGTTCTATGAGTCATCTTACACATGGCGTGTTGTACAAGACGCTTGCAGTGTCCCTCTGATTTTCTCATACACGGCTACGCAGTCGTATCTGTCCTTTCAAACTACAAGTAGCCTCGGGGACTCGATCGACCGGCCGTGTGAAATTTAGAGAGAACGCTCGCGCAGACACGCTCGACGTGACTCACCTCTTTCCGGCTCTTAATGACTTTCCGTGAATACACTCGACCACACATTTTTCACTGTAGTACAACGTGAAACGCGGCTAGTGTCTTTTAACACCTCGAAAGGATTAATAAACATGTGACAACGAGAAGCACTGCCGTGGGCGCACGCGACTATGTCGCACGCGCACCCAAATACACCGGAGGCTCGTTGAATTCACACCGCTAGTCGTGGCCCTGGAGACACATATGGCACAAGCGCGAGACACAATTAAATAATTAAACGTATTCGCGCGCGGCCAGTGCGATTGCCCCGACTTTTAATTTCAAACGACGCCGACGTACGCGCTTGCGCGCGCAATAGTCGACGAACGTTCATATTATTCGCTCGTAATAAGCAGTTTATTTTACGAAAAACGACCCTCCGCCAGGCGTGGTCCGGGAATTGTATCCGTGGACCACAATGTGCGTTCGAAATGTCGATGTTCATGTGTCCTGCAGTTCACAAGTTGACGCGCAATTAACTGCGTTCTTCATCGACCCACGAGCCAAGTGATCCACCGTTCAGGGTAATCATATGTAATTTTTGTGTTTCAATTATTCTTATCTCAACAAACTCGACGGAGACACTGAAGAAACGTCAATATTTCTTCTGTGTACATCGCGACAAGATGTTTCGCGAGCCCGCTGTAAGGCGCGACTCGCGAGTCGTTTAAGAGAACGTTGAAAGTTCTCTATAACAACACCGAAACTGTCTAACGTCAATGTTAAAATCGACTAACGTTCGTTTACGGGCGAAATTTCATTGGAAAACCTTGGACAGTGGAGCAGCGCGAGCTGCTCACACGACTTATCCCCTCTTGACGGAGATCCTCCACTATAACGAGATCGGTACAACGAGAGAAAAAACAAGCAACGCGCGCACTCATCTTTCGAAGGCGCGCGTGAGTTTCTCTCCCGAGACGCGTTCGCGAATGGAATCTCTTCTCCGTTCTATCAGGTTGCCACGTGAACGTTGCGACAGAGTTCGTAGGGCTTTAATCGCGCACGCGTGTTACGTGAGGCCTCGTTCGAGCGAAAAAAAAGAAAGAAAAATAAACAAGAACACGGAACGACAGTGAGCTTCTCTAAATGTTGGGGTCGTTGACGAGACAAAAGCGACTAATACGATCGCAAGCAAGTTCAATTGTCTCGCACGACGCACACAACGAGTTTCCTCACGCGCTATCGCGGACTCATTTATAATTCATTGTATTTTCTTTTTTTCATTGATTTGGACGTTCGACAAACAAATCGATGCGTCAGCATCTGCATGTTTTTAATTTTTTTTTTCATACACTTTTGTGTTTTTATTGTTCTCGCTGCTATTATAAGCTAGCTAGGTACGTTAATGATCCTTCCGCAGGTTCACCTACGGAAACCTTGTTACGACTTTCACTTCCTCTAAATGATCAAGTTTGGTCATCTTCCCGGCAACATCGGCAATGCCGAAACATTGCCGTGCACCAGTCCGAAGACCTCACTAAATCATTCAATCGGTAGTAGCGACGGGCGGTGTGTACAAAGGGCAGGGACCTAATCAACGCGAGCTTATGACTCGCGCTTACTGGGAATTCCTCGTTCATGGGGAATAATTGCAACCCCCAATCCCTAGCACGAAGGAGGTTCAGCGGGTTACCCGGGCCTTTCGGCCAGGGAAGACACGCTGATTCCTTCAGTGTAGCGCGCGTGCGGCCCAGAACATCTAAGGGCATCACAGACCTTATTGCTCAATCTCGTGCGGCTAGAAGTCGCCTGTCCCTCTAAGAAGATTTGTTTGTACGTCGGTAGTAAAAACCACCCGACGCGAAGCCGGGGGCCTTCGAGATACCAGAAATTACGCCTATTTAGCAGGCTAGAGTCTCGTTCGTTATCGGAATTAACCAGACAAATCGCTCCACCAACTAAGAACGGCCATGCACCTCCACCCACCGAATCAAGAAAGAGCTATCAATCTGTCAATCCTTCCGGTGTCCGGTCCTGGTGAGGTTTCCCGTGTTGAGTCAAATTAAGCCGCAGGCTCCACTCCTGGTGGTGCCCATCCGTCAATTCCTTCAAGTTTCAGCTTTGCAACCATACTTCCCCCAGAACCCAAAAGCTTTGGTTTCCCCGAAGCTGCCCGCCGAGTCATCGGAGGAACTTCGGCGGATCGCTAGCTGGCATCGTTTATGGTTAGAACTAGGGCGGTATCTGATCGCCTTCGAACCTCTAACTTTGGTTCTTGATTAATGACAACATTTTTGGCAAATGCTTTCGCTTCTGTCCGTCTTGCGACGATCCAAGAATTTCACCTCTAACGTCGCAATACGAATGCCCCCATCTGTCCCTATTAATCATTACCTCGGGGTTTCGAAAACCAACGAAATAGAACCGAGGTCCTATTCCATTATTCCATGCACACAGTATTCAGGCGAAGATAGCCTGCTTTAAGCACTCGAATTTGTTCAAAGTAAACGTACCGGCCCATCTCGACACTCAGTGAAGAGCACCGCAATGGGATATTAGTTGGACCGCCCCGTGAAGAGCTAAGCCCACCGGTAGGACGTCTCACGGCATGCTAGTTAAACACCGCGAGCGGTGAACCAACATCGTGACACACAGATTCAACTACGAGCTTTTTAACCGCAACAACTTTAATATACGCTATTGGAGCTGGAATTACCGCGGCTGCTGGCACCAGACTTGCCCTCCAATGGATCCTCGTTAAAGGATTTAAAGTGTACTCATTCCGATTACGGGGCCTCGGATGAGTCCCGTATCGTTATTTTTCGTCACTACCTCCCCGTGCCGGGAGTGGGTGATTTGCGCGCCTGCTGCCTTCCTTGGATGTGGTAGCCGTTTCTCAGGCTCCCTCTCCGGAATCGAACCCTGATTCCCCGTTACTCGTTACAACCATGGTAGGCGCAGAACCTACCATCGACAGTTGATAAGGCAGACATTTGAAAGATGCGTCGCCGGTACGAGACCGTGCGATCAGCACAAAGTTATTCAGAATCACCAAGTACAGTCCCATTCATTAATGCCTGGACTTGACAGTTCTAGGGTATCCGTGTGTGTGTGTTATCGTCATTTGTCGAAGTTCGGCGAAGTTCGCGCGAGTTTCACGTTGATAAGTATCAAAGTGAAACTTGCGCGGAAGTCAGCTGACAGCGAGGTAAACATAACCCGCTCAGTGCGGCGATGCGGCGCGGCAGGACAAACACGGTTGACGACTTTTCGAAAATCGGTCGGCGTTGTCCCAGAACTTCGGGACAGCGAAGGGCGAGGACGATGATGTCGAAATATCAAAAGTACTCAGGTAAGTCTCCGAATGCTGTCGGGTTCTATACAGAGAAAGAAGTTCATGAGCCGCGTGGGCGACGCGGCGTCGAATTCCGACGACGAGGCCCTGAACTGCAACGTTTTCTCGTCGAACACGGATCCGCGTAATCTCTCGCCGCCGCCAATTTCTCCCGACAACACTAAAAGGCGCAAAAGTGAATCCACCGATTCTTCGTCTGACAACAGCAGCGACGCGCATTGTCAGACCGTCGAGCGTTTCCCGCTCAAAGAAGCTACCTTCGAAATGCGTATCGGAGCGCTGTCGGGTACGAAGCTCGTGCAATCATCGCCCAACAAACGCAACAATTTGCTCGACGTCTCGTCGGTAAGCGGCGTCTCGCAATCGTCCTCGAATCCGGGCTCCATGTCCATGGAATACGAGAGCGCCGAGAAGGCGTTCAATATCTTCGCGCCCATCAAGAAGCGAAAACCGTTGGGCATCGTCGCGCCCACCGCTCGAAGAATCTGCGAGAACGACATGCCCGACGATTTGTCGCCGGAGAAGGCCCAGTCCATAGACGAGGATTCAGAAGAAAACCTCGAGATGTTCCACGCCGACGACCGCCCAAAGCAAATCGTCGACGACCCCCCAAAGCAAATCGAGGGACGACGGGATGGGAGCCCGACTGACGACTGACGATCGGAAAGTGTAAAATAAAAGAAAATTCTCAACAGCGGCGAGATCGGTCTCCTCGTTTCTCGTTTATTTCTGCTCAAAGTTGCATTGCTTATTTTTCGACATGTTTATTTTTGGCCTCTTCGTATCGTGCGACACAAAAATTTTATAGTTGTCTGAAATTTCTCGCTGCCCATTTTTGGCACAGCGTTCATCGACACGTACGCTGCAAAATATTAAGACGGTAAACAGATCTTTCGATATCTATGGTGCTTAAGGCGAGGTGAAACATGTACCACGTGACACGAGAGTGCGAGAGTGATAGCTGCTGCGACACGTGACCATTTGTCGAAGTTACCGACAATTCTTTCGGATGTGACTTGCTCATTTATAACTCCCAAATCGTAAACGCACGTTTCGTGTGCGATTTTTGATTATCTCGTGCTTGAATTAGTCGCTTTTCTCAGTTTTTATCGAAACACTGTTAAACGAATATCGAATTTTTCATTACAGATTCCTCTGCGGGTAATTGATGAGTAATTTTTTTTTCGAAGATCAAAATTCTGACTAATTCATGCACGAGGTTCACATTACTGGCGTTTGTATTTCAGTTTTCGCTTCGATCTGTTCATAATTCCTGAAAAACGGCACTCCCGGACTTTTGAGGAGCAAAGTTGGTATTTCACATTGCCTTAATACGGTGCCAGTTATAAAGCGATGGTAAATTCGTTACTTTCAACGGCATCGAACGCTTTTCTCGGGATTCGTGACAGTGTTCCCCGACCAGTTGGCGACATGCCGGCCAAATTGTCTTCACCGACAATCAGCCGCATCATACGGCACGCGAGTTTACCCGACCTTTCGCGGTACAGGCGTGTCCAGCGCTCAATATCTGCTTCTTTTAAGTAAATTTTGCTTCCAGGCAATAACTCGATCTGAAAATGACCGTGATTGTTAAAATATGTAATAACTGTACCCAAATTACTGGTAATCTGAATGTTGCTATTGAGGCAGTAATAATTGTTTGTAATTTCCGATATACAAACCTTTGTGGGGCCTGGGCGCAGCGCCGTTTCCAAAATCCCTACGTTGCTTAAGGGAGCAACGTCGAGAGCAGCGTCGGAAGAAGCGACGGAAGCAGCGTCGAGAGAAACGTCAGACGACGCAGACGCACCACCTCGACGCGGTCGGGTGCGCGTGGATCGAGCTCTAGATAGCGCGGCGGCAGCGCAACGATCGAGGATCGATGCCGAAACGACCGATGGTGTAGTAGTGGGACGAACGGGCGGCGAAATCGAAGAATCATCGAGAGCATCAATGCGAGCAGCGTCGAGAGCATCGATGGGAGCAGCGTCGAGGGTAGTGTCGGGGGAAGCGACAGCAGCGGTGTCAGACGCGCGTAAACCACGTCGACGCGATCGAGCGCGCGTGGTCTTAACTTCCGCAGGTGATGTCGGATCGGCAGCAGCGTTGGGAGAGACGGTAGGAGCAGCGTCAGGAGACGTGACCGAATCAGTGACGGGAGCAGCGTCACAAGCATCAGAGGCCAGTAATATTCGTTTTCTTTTGCTCGTATATAGCGTCCCATCCGTTGTCACATACAGTGAGTTCAAGTAATTCTTGTTTTCTGAAAAGTGACATTCATAGGGGAGACCGGGGACGAAATTTTAGCGAAAACCGAGCGTTAGACTCCTCGAGTCCTTGTCCAAAATAAAAAATAAAAACGGGGAAAAAACGCCGTGTCGCGATCGCGCTTCACTCGTGACTCCGTCCGCGGAATCGAGTACAGTGCAAATAAAACCAAGCGAACACGTAGAACATTTGTCCGTGCCCGGCTCGCGCAAATATCTTTATAATATATTCATAATATTGTTCGCTTTGCTCGGTGTGGTAATGGACGTATTATAAAACCCCCATTTTCACACCTTGTCCCTCTTTTAAAAAGTTCATGAGTAACGGAAAGCATTGTTAGCAAACTGTTAGAGCTGTGATTGGTTGCCAGGAAAGTCCGTGACAAACAATATCAGTTTGGTGTTAAATTTGAAAAATTTGATAAGAGGACAGGCGGGGCAGCACCCGTAACTTTTTAAAGCTTTATAAGAGCGCAGCAGCGCAAAATTGATTAACCTATTATAGGTAATATTTTGAAATAAAAAATTTCGAGGTCGATTTTGGCGATTTTAGGTCCGGAGCCGGATCTACGGTTTCTTTTCTGTCAGAAACCGTTGATCATCGCCAAAAAAATTTTTTTTTTTCAAAATTGATTAAAAAATGTTAATAACCAGTGTTTTCGGGAATAGAATATGCGACTTGACAACGATGGTATAGGTCCGTATTGTAATGTATAATTACTCACGACTTCTTCGCAGTACTTTTTCTGGGTAATATTCTAGACCATCCAGCGTAGCAAGCGTTTGTCCGTAGTTATTGCTCTTTATTTTCTTAGAACTGAGGACGCTTGTGGTCGAATTTTACCAGAAAACGAGAAAATACATCGCTCTGGTCATCTGGTCGTTACAAATCTTGATGACGTATAAAGACATATGTGACAGCCGAAAAAAATAAAGCAATCGAGCCGCGCAGTCGGTTGCTCGTTTTACGCTCGCACGAGAAAAGATCGACGAGACAAAAGAAGTCGGTTTCGATAGGACTTGATGTCTGAGATAAAATTTTGATTCTGAAATAAAATTTATCAGAGCGTTAACCTCACCAGGTTCTCCCTGCAGTATCTCTGGATGAGGAATTTAACCATTCATCGTGAAAAAAAAATTGTAATTCGTTATTGTTGTTTAGAGATGCTCCGGGGTGAACCTTGTGAGGAGAATTTCAAGATAAATTCAAATAATTTTATAATATTGCATTTTGTCATACTGATCAAACTGATTGACTCTTCAAAATTGTGATTTTTCGCGTTTCAATAGAGCCGTAGGTATCGACTTTGGTGAGATATATCCTATCCACGGAAGCAAATAAAATGTATAAAAGTTTTTGCGGATACAAAGTTCACTTGGAATTTTCACATATTTTCCCAGTAAAAACACAAATTTCAAAGTGAATTCCAAAATCTGGAAAAATTCATACGTATTCGGAAAAACGAACGGATCGTTTTCATAAAAAAAACAATTTGGGTTATCGATAAATTTGTTAAACAATGTCTTTTTCGTCAATTTCTTAATAACATTTTCAAATTATTATTATGCAAACGCATTTTTTTAGATTTTTATACCATCCAGAAGTGTTTGCCATTTTCTCTAATTTTTCTCTAATGCGTCAAAAATGTATCGCGTGTGAATTGACGATAGGTGTTATTTATTCTCAAAATTTGACATTCATTAAATAACCGTTGCAGCCGAACAGATAATTATAAGAAATTTTTCTCAATTATAAAAATAAGAGTGCAATTTCATATAATCTTAACTTCTACGAAATAAAAAAAATTGTCACCGGAGCAACCGACTGATTCAACCGTTTGCATCCAAACCAAATTTGAGGTTTTACACTCCACACTTGATCCAGAGCAGTCTTTTTTGAAGCAAACAGAGTGTAAAATCTCCAAATCTGACTTGATCCAACCGGTTGATCCAACCGGTTGGACCGGTGAATAAAAAAACATTTTCTGCTATACCAAGAAAACGATAGAACTTACCTCGATTACGCAAATATTCGTTATCGCGGGCAAGTTTCCATTTTCGCTCGACTTTGCACTTTGACGTTACGACGTCATTGACGTTAAATAATTTTTCTTTCACGACGCCCAACTCCATTCGCCCACGCCAAGCAATGGATCATATCTACATACGTTGCTGCTATTGCTCCTGCTGTTTACAGTGCCTGCGGACGAAGGTGAGACCAAGGTGAGAGCAAGGTGAGAGTAAGGGGAGTGCATGGTGAGAGTAAGTGGAGAGCATGGTGAGAGCAAGGAGAGTGCATGGTGAGAGTAAGTGGAGAGCATGGTGAGAGCAAGGGGAGAGAAAGGTGAGAGGAAGGGGAGAGCAAGGTGAGAGTAGGGGGAAAACGAGGTGAGATTAATGACAGAAGAAGGGGAGAGAGAGTAAGGGGAATCAAGGTGATACACGGTGATAGCGAAATGAGCTGAACAATTTTGAACAATGAGTTCAACAATTTTGTTAATAATCTTGTTTATGAAAAAAAAAATTAAGAAACAATTTTTTTTATTGAAAAAATTGTTAACAAACATTTTTTTAATAACTTAGTGTTTGTTAAAAAAAGTCATAACAAATTTAAAAAATGTTAACAAACAACTTTTTTAAGAACTTTTTAAGGACAGTGCGACAAGGTGTGAGGAAGATGAGACCAAGGTGTTAGGACAGTGTGAGCAAGGTGTGAGGAAGGTGAGAGCAAGGTGTGAACACAGTGTGAGCAAGGTGTGAGGAAGGTGAGAGCAAGGTGAAAGCAAGGGTAGCAATAAATCGCGGCAAAGAAGCTCATGGAGGTTCCGATGAGGTTACTTAGCTAAGATTGCAATGAACTCGAGAGTATTCACAACTTGAGAATAAAATTCGTAAGCGATTAACCATTCCATCATTGGATAAAGATTCGTAAAGGGTCCACTTCATTGAACATTGTTGTTGATACGCTGCAGTTTTTTTTTTTTGTTAAATGCAATGCGTTATAACATTGGATCAGCTGAGGCTTGTAAAATCAACAGCGTCTTGATAAAAACATGATTTTTTTATATTTCGCAGTCATCACGATTGAATGAATTTGTATTCTCGATTTTCTTGTCAAAAAAACATCACTTGTGATCATACGTAAAACCATACCGGTTCGTCAATGAATTCCAAGACGTGAAAAAAACACAACATTTATAAATCCATAGGCGATTAATTATTCTATCAATTGCTGATTTCATCGTTGAATGCAGGTGCGCGGACGGTCACTTCAATGTCGTCCAGAACATTGATACAAACGTAAATGAACGCTCGAACCGAGATTCTGGCGAGGGAAGTCCTCCAGGATATTTGCACAATTTGCGTTCGAATCGGGTGAAGGGTCCCGCTAGGAAAGCCGTCCAAGACATGCTATGAATAACAAACGCTCAACGTGGTATTTTTTAAGAAATAAATAAAGTAAGCGAGTAGTGTGATGATGCATTGCAGGTTTATTGTTACCATTGCACCGAACAAAAACGAAAGCGCACGCGAGGCGCGAAAGCGGAGGCGCGTTAATTGTTGAACCTTTCGTAGGTTTGGGATTTTTTTTTATTTGCTGACTTGAGATGGCAGTCGCGATAGGAGCACCTGCTCGTCAGAGTAGATGACTTCTAATATGGTATCCAATACCCATCGTTGTCAATGACGCACTGTAATCGCTTGGGCATCGACGCCACGAGCTTCTGTGTCAATTCGGGTCTGGTCTGCAGATTTTCCCACACTGCCTGCACGTGAGCTACTAGACCTTGCCTGGTGCGATCTTCTCCAGACACCCAGTCTTTTACCATCACAGCTGTAATTAATAAATCCGTAAATAATGTTCTTAATAAACTTTGCACGAAAATCAGTATTTAATTTATAAAAGATTTGTTACATAAAAATTGAAACAATAGTAACGCGATCGCGTTGTAGGCTTCGCTTATTAAATCGATAGCAACTTACCCCATAAATTCTCAATTGGATTAAGATCCGGCGACTTGCTGGGATGATCCAATACAACAATATCTGGGTGCTGCTGGAACCATGCCCTCGTGATTCGGGCTGTATGGACCGCGCTGTTGTTCTGCATGAATCGAATCACCGGATACTCGACAGCGGGGAATCTGGCTCTCGCACATGGCAGCATGACCGTCTCTAAGATGTTGACATAGTCAACTGCATTCATACGTGGTGGAATTTCATGCAGGGCCATTACGCCGGATGCTGACATGCAACCCCAGAATCCCGCTGTAATCCGGCCACTCCACTGTTTTTCCACCACGTATTTCGGTTGCAGCTTGAATTGTGTACCCCTTGGGCGATACACGTGCCGGCATCCATCGTCTGCTGAGTTGAATACCTGTAAACATTACTTTTCACATGTAGCTTAAGAGTAGTTCCCTTTATTAGTTATTGTTATTGTTTTTTTCGAAATCAACTAAAAAGGGTTGAAACTATTGTTTTCAGGGATAAATGTGCGGTTTGAGAACGATGGTATAGGTTAAAAGTTGATATTTAAAAAAAAAAAATTTCGTGACCCCGATTTGGGCTGTTTTTGGCCCGTCGGTCGGATCTCCAATTTTTGACAAACGAAACGACATTTTTATTTTTTTCAAAGTCAATATTTTTTTACGAGAAATCTCTAAACATACTTTTTCGTCCGACCATATTATCGGTGCCCACTGCTCTGCGGTTCATTCAAGGTGTTCATGAGCGTACTGCAGACGTTGTTGACGATGTGCTTCCGTCATCGGCGTCTTCTTCTGCGGCCTGTGCGCGGTTATACCGACTTCCGCCAAACGTCGCCGAGCAGTGCTGACCGACGTCGGCACTCCGGTGATTGCCAATGCGTCAACGACGGTTGTGTGCGGGTGTTCGTCGACGTGACGCAGAAGCTGGACGTCTTCCTCGGCAGTGGTTACCTTGGGCCTCTTATTGTTTTTTCTATGGTCACTTAGTCCATCATACCCTTCTTCTTCAAACTTTCTAATCCATAGACGGACAGTTTTAATATTACATCCGACTCTCTGTTTTATTCCATTCGGTGGCAGACCAGCCAAGTAAAACCCGACAATCATGCCACGTACGGAAGTGGTGTAATTAGCAAATACGTTTGGTCGCTCCGGTTGCGCCGCCATTTTTCGGGTAAACGACAAGAAATCGGTGACAAGCGGTCGATATACCGTAGCGAGGGATGAAAACAAATGCATCGAAACGAGCAATCTTTTGTCGCTGCCGATAAGCGCGAACTGATCAATTTCGTATTTTTTCCTCGACGAGGAAGCCAGCTTCATAAATGCGGCAAAATCACGAAACGTTTCAGTATACATTACTAAATCGCGTATGAATTTATGATTACTATAATTACTCTCACACTGTAACATTAATTGAAAGATCGTTACAGTTAAACGGATAGTCACAACAGATATTTTTATGATAAAAAATTGACAATGCACATTTATTCAATCGTATTAATTCGGCAATCATAAATTTATGCACGGTTAATTATTGTATGAATTTTTTATTTCCATGATTGAATGAAGGTTCCAGGATAGTCTACTTCGTAAAGCAGTGTTTGCGATACGTTACATACGCAGTATTTTCCCTTACGCCTTACGTGTGTTTTCGAGCATAAGGTAGCAAAATGATTCTTACATCGCCACATTTCAGCCTTTTCACGATTTAATATCGATCAAGTTTTCCGCCGGACATCGAGTATAATTCTAACACGCGAGTTCGCGGGTATATATGAATGTTTGCTCTCAACTTCACATGGAGAAAAACGTCAAACAATAGTATTGAGTTTACCACCGGCAGCATAACCGTGTCAAGTTAGTGAACAAATTATTATCATTAAGATAAATTTTTACCAACGCTTTTTTTAGCATTTATTACCAATTCTATTTACACTTTCTTTATTCCAGAAATGAACTCCGACCGTGAAAACGGGTTGCCGAATTTTGACGCAGTGTCATCAACAACCGTCGATGACGTAAGTATATATTTTTTCATATTTTCTTTTGTAGACAAATTTTGCAGGTGAAAAACGTAAAAATGGCTGCGCTAAATATACGTATTCTCTGTATGGGAGAAATTTCCAGCTCGTGCAAAAGCTAAAAAAACGTACGCGCTCTAGCAGGTTAACGCACCTAAAGGACGTATTACGCACGCTCTGTTTGCGTAAAATCCTTATTTTCACAACTTGTAAAGTAAAATTTAGTAAAATACTCGACGGAAAACCTTTTTCTCAGCTCGTGTGATTACAATACTCGCGTTCGACTCGTGCTGCAACCTCACAGTTGTGAGAAAAAGGTTTTCCGCTCTCGTATCATGATATCCTATTGTTTGCGTCATGGCAATGTCATGAGTAGTAAGCGGTGCTCTATGGCGACCCCCACTCCTATCCCCACTCCCATCCCCACTCCTTCCCTACGCTTAGCGTCTTGCTGGAGCAAAGCGTAGGTGAGAGTTAGGGCTAGGAGTAGGGGGAGAAGCAGTGTGTCGTCATAGCACACCACTTTATGATGGTTATTATTATTATTATTATTAATATTAATGAGCGGGCAGAGAACCCGACGAATCTCTGCAAGACCGCACTGTATTTTTTTTTTTTTTTTTTAAATATATTATTATTATTTGTTCTTATTATTAATATTAGTGAGCGGGCAGAGAACCCGACGAATCTTTGCAAGACCGCTCTGTATTTTTAGTCGGGGGCCCAGATCTAAAACCCGGACCGCGAAATTGAATGATTTCCGTGCGAACAGCGTGGCCCCGGCTCACGTCGGTATAAACCGCTGCGCGCTGCTGCTCGCGGAAATCTTTCGCGATCTACAGGGATGAGGTCCCCCGAGATTTTTTGAAAAATTTTAATTTTATTTTACTTTATTTATTTTATTCATTTTTTTCCTAATATATTTTAAAAAATTTTAATTTTATTTAATTTTATTTAATTTTATTTATTTTTTCCTAATATTTTAAAAATAATAACAAGTATAAATACCTTTTTTCTGCTGTTGCTGCTGCTGCTGCTGCTGCTGCTGCTGCTGGTGGTGGTGGTGGTGGTGGTGGTGGCCTCGACGATTTTTTCACACACAGTTTTTGTTTTACAGACACACAATTTTTGTTTTTACACATACATACACACACATACACACACAGTACCCTAGGCCTCACCCTCCTCCTCCCGAAAAGTTTCGTATCCGCTGTCATAGGCGAGATCGTACACCCCGAACGGGTCGATCTCGGCCATGACAGCTTGTGCAACATCAACCCCAGTGGCTGCCGTCAACAACACCGACGGCGGCTCACTGATTGGGGCATCTTGCATAAGTCCAATTATCATAGGACCCTCTCGCGCGAGCTCTTTAATAATGGGCTCCGCACCGAAATAGTTGAACGGGTCGAGGCCTATCAATGATGCTGACACCGATAGCTCGGGCGTGTCTAGGGCCCGAGAATGGGGTACGCGTAGACGACTTGTGCTGTAATAGTCGGTGTACCCCTCGTCGACGAGGTACACCTCGGCAATTTCGCCGTCGTCGTCCACGTGTACAATTACGCCCCGGGCAACACTCCCGAACGACACCACCACCACACACGCGGCACCCTCCACGGCGTTTTGCAGCGAAAGATACCACTCCGCACCGGTATTCTCACTATAAAATCTTTCTAAAAAGGCCCGAGCGAGGCCCGCGTTTCCTCCATACGCAACGTGCGTAACTGCACCGCACAAGGGCTGTGCACGTAAATAACGTTGCACATATCGCCCACAGCAACACTCGCGACTTCAAAAACTGCATTCATCGTGACCGTATGGGGACAAAATGATACTGAGTATGGTAGCGTTATACCAAGATACATAGATGCTTAGGAAGAAGAAGAAGCAACTACTGCAGAATTAGCAAAAATACAGGTGTCCCCGCCGGTACGTGCTGTTGCGCCCCGAAAATTAGATAGTAATTTTTTGATTGTTAAATTATACGTAGTGATAATTTAACAATGCACGACTTAAGGAATGTCATATCGATATTAATGAGGCCATTTGCGCAACGGTCAGAAGACGTACTCGCGAGCCGTAGTCGCGCGGTAAGAAGTCCCTATAGCGTTGTCTCTTTCGCGCTCACGGCGACCCCGGTAGCGTTAAATCAGGGCATTGCAAGACTCCTCACGTGGAATGTGCTTCGCGAGATTATCGTAACTAAATTATTCAGTAAACATAAGTTTATTGTTTATAAATTCACTCATTTTTGGTGATATAAAATGACTCGTTCACTGTGAACGAGGCAGTCTTTTAACAACTTCGATCACGATCGGGCATATCCGACGTAAGGACTCGTCATTAAAAATTAAAGTTAATTCAAGTAATTGTTAACAACAATTAACCAACAAACTCGATTCATCTAAGACAAATAAATGCTTTTTACTGTTTATCACGTGAGTTCCAACTCTTCATTGACAACGATCCCCAAAATAATAAAATAAATGTTGTAACCCGCTTGCAATACATAAGTACGCAACGGGCGGCATAACAGTGCTTTTTCGCTAAGAGAAATAATAACATGAAAGATGACACGATGCACCTGCATCAACGGCGCGCGCGGAGACTTCGATGCTGACCGTACTCTGAGTCAATTACCCTTCAACAATGTATTTTGAAAACCATTGTTAACGGACAAAGATCGTTCGATTTCGTCAAACTACTTTATTTTTGCTGAAATGTCTGAATTTTTTACCAATGAAAATCACGGCATGATCGTCAGTCAAACGACAACCGTCCCGTGAGAGACTAAAAAGATAATTTAGTTTACGCTGATAGAAAATGTCGAACCACACCCTCCGATCGTGTATTTTAGCGCTATTAAAATTAGCGGTAATTCATAGTGCGCGAATTAGACGACGCTGTGACGATAATTGGTGTGAGTTTACGCGATTTATCGCGCGAAAAACTCATTGAGCGCCCAAAATTTATCTTGTGGTGGTCCCCTCTACGTGTCATTATGGTGGCCCATAATAGAGGTATTCTACAAGGGCGTAAAGTGCTTCGATGCGTGTACGAAGAGCTCGAGCGACGCAAGTTCGAAGACACCCCTACGGCCAGAGCGATGTTCAATGAAATTCAAGGTAAGAGCATTATTGATTATAGATCTTAAACTTACCCGTGGGTAAGATATTCAGTCGTCGGTAATTCCTACCGTCGGTAATTTATTGATCACAGATCTTAAGCTTACTCGTGGATGAGATATTCAGTCGTCGGTAATTTCTACCGTCGATGATTTTTTCTGTCAGTAATTCCTACTATCGGTAATTCTTTAATTACTATATAACCAATCTCAACATTCGAAGATTTCAAAATTTTTAAATCCCAATACTCAAATGATCCGTTTACCCCGGTCACCTTTACTGGATAACCGCTTTTGAGTGCGTGATCGGGGATCATTGCCGATCATCTCTAAAGAAGAATTTTCATCCCCCGATGGCTAGTTCACCCCCTAGAGTTGACCGGGGCAATTTGGTTAACTTCTGATTTAACATTCAAAGCATAGGTCATCCACTGGGTCATCGGTACTAGTGGTTGACCACTCTTAGATACGAAATCTGGGAGTCCTCGGCACCACCCCCCTCAAAAAATTTTCATCCCCCTATGGTTAGTTCAGCCCCTAGAGCTGTCCGGGGCAAATTGGTTAACTTCTGATTTAACACGCAAAGTATAGGTTATTCATGATAAAAAAATGCATAAAAATTTAATTTACAATATTTAAGTTCTAAGTTTCATTTTTAACAGTGTGACCACATGTTCCCTTTCCGTTTTCTATAACAATAACTATATACCAATTTGACTAAATAATAATAATTACCATACTTACATAAATACAAATTTTATCTTATATTCACGGAAATAAATTTTCTTTACAGTTTATGCACAGCTTTTCGAGGGCTCAACCGAAGAAGATGAAAATGCGTTAATAGAAGCGACGCGCACTGTGGAAGAACAGGATCAGTGGCGTCAAACACAAGACCCTGATTCCGGTGGGTCTAAGAATTAATTTATTAATATCCAGCCAATAATAATAATAATAATAATAATGAAAATTATTTTTCAACATCAAAAGAGACCTCATCGCAGTTCGAGCACGGCGTCAATAACGGTGATAACCACACGTATGACGATGACCCGATAATGGTGGCCGTCATCGAAGCAGCTCGCGCTGTGGAAGAGGTTGAAGCAATCCAACATGCATATCGTGAGTATTTCACTTTGCAAAAACGAATGAATGGATTTCGCAAATTTTCGTAGTCTATACTTCATCAAGAATACGAACTGATAAGTTTAATTTAATAATGATAATCCAATTTTGAATAGCCGATCGAGGAGAAGCATCACCAGACACACTTAATACTAGAAATAATCAGCCGTGCGAGGCCGAAACATCATCACGTACGGTTGATTTACTCGATGCGTTGGATGGCCCCTCCGGTAACGGCGTCGAACCGACCGAGGATACCCCTGAAGAACAAGTCTTTCCGGAGAATCAATTAGGGCTATGCCCTACGTTGATGGACGATGCGTGGTTTGAAGGGGTGATGAACCCAGGTAAATTATCGGAAGTCGTACAATACAGGACAAACGTGTGTATTAATATCTCCGACGAAAAATCAAATGTAATTTGGAATGAAAAATAAATACAACAAAAATGCAGATCGTCTATTTTCTTCAGGAATACAGAGGGGAGCTGGAATGCGGCGAAATCCCACCACATACAATGAGTTGCAACCACCGGGTATTTGAATTGAGATAATTCAGGAGACAGCGCGGTATTTCAAACGTTTTAAACTTCGTGGTCGGGAGACGACTCTACGTATTCGCGAGCCGCCACCAGAAATTAGTGTAATGAGCTGGCTCGAGGGATGGTTCAGTGATCTTTTCACCCACATCACCAACTCCTGCGAGGGTGGGGATTATGTAGGAATATCGTTTACAGCGAGTAACTTGACACACGGCCCCGTATGGCTGTCTTTTCGACTAGCTCGTGATTACGAGTTCCAAGATTTATGGAACCTCATAAGAAGCGTTGCGCAGAGTTCGGAATCTTTTGACCTTAATGACGAATGCAACATAAAAACGTGCGTTGTGAAGGGTGTCGAGGGTCGTGGCCGCCGGAAAGGATTAACACACGAGGGTGTAGCAAAAAGATCCATCTTGACAATATGTAACAACGACAATCTATGTTTACCACGATCGTTAGCGGCAGCGCTGGTGCACGCGGAACGGGGGGACATTCGCACGGGCGATTTACATACTAAGTGGCAACGGGTAAGACAAATCAATGGTTCGGACCAAAAAATTGCAGCGCTCGAGCTTACGCGACGTGCAAATGTTAGAGTACCGAAAAATGGCTGCGGTGTAAATGAAATCGCTCAATATCAGGAATACTTGGCACGAGACGGTATTGCAATTGTCGTCTTTGAGTTTTTGACCCTAGGACTACGTAATAGGAGATCGATTTTCAATGGTACGAAAACTGTAGTAAGCACTGCAGGACAGGTCCGCCACACATTGTATATTCTGTATTACGAACGCTCACACCGATTCCAACCAATTCTCAACCTTAGAGGGGCTGTCGGTAGCACTGGTTTCTGTACGTCGTGTGATACGTTATATCTAAGGTTAGATCATAGATGCGCCGGAAACAAAAGATGTACACGATGTCTCAGGGCGCCTCCGTGTGATCCTCGCACAGGAGATACGGTTAGATGCGCAGCGTGCGATCGTGTTTTTTTTCGGACGGGAATGCTTTAAAAATCATCGAACCCCCGAGCTCGCAAGGAAAAAGAAAAATGAACGGAGTGTTTGCGCAACTATTAAACGCTGCCCCGACTGTTTTTGCGCGATCAGACCACTAGTGAGAAAGAAAAAAAATGTGTGCTCCGTAGGTTATTGCGCAACTTGTAAATCAGATCAACCATACAATCACTTGTGTTTCATGCAACCCCTCCCAAACGATCGAGAATTGAAAGACAAAATATTTATCTTTTATGATTTCGAAACGCAACAATGTACGCCGCTAGAGGGTACCACCGACACACGCGTGCATGAGCCGAACCTCTGTGTTGCACAACGCGTTTGTACAAACTGCTGCTACAATGACTCTATAGCGGAGCCATGTAAATTTTGCGGTATACATGAGTTTGTATACAGACACAGGCCAGTAGATCAACTGGTAGAGTTAGCTATGCAAGAAATTAAGGGCTTTTCCGGTGCAATCTTAATCGCCCATAACGCCGGGGGTGCCGACGCTCAATTCATTCTCCGGTATTTTATAAATGAAAAAAAGACGCAGTTACCATCACTGATCATGAACGGTACGAAAATTATCACTATGCGTATCGGTAAGCTCGTGTTTCTGGATAGTCTACACTACTTCCACATGTCTCTGAGTAAGCTCCCGAAGTCCTTTGGGTTAACGCCCTAGCTAAAGGTACTTTTCCTCATCTCTTCAATACACCACAGAATCAGAATTATGTGGGGGAATTACCTCCAATGGAGTATTACTCACCCAATAGTATGTTAAAAACCGTGCGAAATAATGTATTCGAACCGTGGTATCGTGAATTAAAAAATACGGGTTATGTATTCGATTTTCAAAAAGAAATCGTAGCCTACTGTAAGAATGACGTTACAATATTGAGACAAGCCTGTATGGTTTTCCGGAAAATGTTCATAGCCAAAGGGTCTGTTTTCCATTTTCCATTCGACGAGAGCACAACGATCGCATCCGCTTGCTTTCGCATTTTTAGGAAGAATTTCCTTGAGAACGATACGATTGGTATTATACCTTGTAACGAGAAATTTCGCTAAAGCGAAATCTCGATACACGCACTGCCCGAACGCGCACAACACATTCCCGAAAACAATAACAACTAGCTTCTTCCCATGCTTTCCCTCCCCGCCCGCCTATAGCTAATAGCAGTGTTGAGTATAGGAGAGGGACAATGAGCGTTGCGGAGCGTGATTGTGGCGCGGATGACGTCATCGCGGGTCAAGGAGGAACGAGGATCGCCAGCCGTTGTCTATCGATGGGGTATCGATGAGGGATCCAACGGGACTCCTGCCGCCATCCATCTCCCACTTGTCGAACTACCATCACGCGTTACAATTACTACCCGCGGCGGCGTTAATGTCTCTCCCCTATGCAAATCAACCAATCGCAAAATTAGAAAATTAGGATAAAATTCGAGTAAGAAGACGGCGAGGATAATCGCTATAACCGTTTTGACTTCGAAAGAGGAATAACCGTTTCGACAGTAAAAGAGAATAGAAGTGTTTACCTTGTGTCTGCGCCAAAATTTAAATCGTGCTGAGAGATTTGTTAGGATTTGTGCTACGAAAAGATCGTAAGTCTTGAGCCCTATTTTTTTTTACGCCCCGTGTAACCCCTTTCACCCTTATTTGCCACCGAAACCCCCCCGTAATACCCAATAAATAGATAACGAGTGTCCCCTCGTTATCAGCCATTTTGCCACCTGTCAATACTCGTGCGAAGAAGCACCGAGTACCCCAATATACCCCCCCACAATTATTTATTAATAACAGTCACCCTATTCCAAATTTTCCTTCCGACAATTTGGGATTTTGTTATTATTATTATTATTTGTTCCCTCGAAATTTTTTTTTTTTTTTTGTAATTTTTTTTTTTTTTTTTTAAATTAAAAATTCGTGAATCGTCCTTCGGACTTTTTACGAATTTCCACTATAAATTCTTCCCCCTCTTTTTTTTTGTATTTCCCCTTTAACAAATTATCCGTATTATTTATTGACCCCAAAACGCTATTTTTGTGCCACTCGGATTATTACCGTAATTGAGATCACCGAGGTAATTTATAAGAGCCGACCATTAGGCCATTTTGACCCTTGCCCTGACCGTTGTCTCAGCCCTCCCCGACAGCTAATGCCCGTTTTTAAATTATTTCGCGTATTTATTCTCCCACTTCGTGGTTTGAGATTTTGTAGTATTTCCTAGTTTTTTTTATATTAATTTTAGAAACGGTGTTGCACCGAACTTGCAACTGGCGCCCATATTATGTTTATTATAATTTTGCTTCTCGCCATTTTTTTTTCTTTTCAATATTTTTTGTATTTATTGATTTTTTGTTGAATAATTAAGATAGTTTCCAGTTTTTAAATAAAAACTACTGCCTTGATTATTTATTTCACCCGTTTTCCCCTCCCACCATTTCAGGAGAGAACTTCGGGTCACAAATTGGCGCCCAACGTGGGGCACGCCTAAATACCCGAACAACTAAGTCCAAAAGTTGTTCCCCGTCGTAAGAGCTCACCCGGTGATCTCATTAGAGTTTTTCATATTTAAAAATTTTTCCCCCCTTATTTTATTCACCCTGCTCACCCTACCTGTTTGAGATTCACGTTGAGTGGCTCAGGATAGTGGAACGGATGGTCAAATAAAAAGTCGAGGCACAAAAATGTGTGAATAATAACGTATATTCACGGCGTGTATGAGTTCGTTGAGCGGCACTTAATGGCGGTGAGCGGTCGCACGAGTATCGAGTTTTCCCGGACGATTATATTAATCGCCGGTCGAGCACGATGAGCGGAGCACAATGAGATGAGCGCGAAAACCCAGCTGTTGTTATTGAGCAGCTGGATTGGCGTTTATCTGCACGATTAATTGAGATACACTGAAATGAGAATTTCCGAGAGCTGAGTACATGAGTGTCGCGTGCGCTGAACAAGACGGAAGTGATCGAGAAAAACCGGTAACCACGCGTGGTCGCAGGAACCAGAGTCAACTGCGCGACGCAGTCAAGACATGCGCGCGCAGCGCTTCAGAGTTCAGCCTGAGTCGCGCGGTCGCTGCCAGCGAGGTGCTGCCGCGCCGTGAGCAACATTTCCGCCCGCCATCAGCAAGGGTTGCTGATGAGATTCCCGATGAGCTGGCAGCGGCGACGGCAGTGGAGCGAGCTTCGTGAGCGGTCGAGTGAGCGTCGTAGTCGCCGTCTTGAGCGTTACAATCCGGGCGAGTCCATCCTTGCCAGGGTGAAGGTCCAAGACGCGCGCAAGAGGCCACTTGCATGGTGGAAGGCGTTCGTCTGAAATCAAAACAAGAGAGCCGACCTGAACGGCATTAGAGGCGTGGTGCCACTTGGAAATTGATTGCTGCCTTTGCAAGTAGTGAGCAGACCACTGAGCCCAGAAAGACTGGACTCTCTGCTGGATGAGCTGCCAATGCGCGAGACGAGACTCGTTGAGCTTGAGCAGTGAAGGCTCAGGTACCGTAGTGAGCGCGTTTCCGATGAGAAAATGGCCTGGTGTCAAGGCCGAGACGTCTGATGGATCGTCAGTGAGCGGTTCCAGAGGCCGTGAGTTGAGTATCGCCTCGATCTGAGAGAGCAGGGTCGTGAGCTCTTCGAACGTGAGCAAAGTCTCACCCACCGTGCGCCTAAGATGAAACTTGGTCGACTTAACGACTGCTTCCCATTTGCCACCCATGTGAGGAGCGGCTGGCGGGTTGAACTTCTACTCCGTTCGATCCTTTGATAACATCGCGGCAATATCCCGATGTTCCTCAGATGTTGAGCTGAACAATCTCTTGAGAGTAGAGTCCGCACCAACGAAGTTCGTGCCGCAGTCCGAATAGAGGACCTGAGCAAGTCCTCGTCGCGCTGCGAATCTTCGGTATGCAGCGATGAATCCGTCCGTTGAGCAGTCCGTGACAGCCTCGAGGTGAACGGCCGAAGTAGAGAAGCATACGAAGACGCAAATCCAACCTTTGTACGTCTTTGCGCCTCTGCCTCTCCAGGTCTTCATTGTGAGCGGTCCTGCGTAGTCGACGCCTGTGTGTTCGAACGGACGCGAAGGTGTAACTCGAGAGAGAGGTAGTTGGCCCATCAATTGATGTGCACGGATCCCCCTCTGACGAGCACACACGACGCACCGTAACACGTGAGATTTCACTGGCGCTCGACCCCCGAGAATCCAACAGTTTTGCCGAACATGAGCAAGTGTGAGCTGAGTTCCTCCGTGGAACGTCCGTTGATGAGCTTCTGCGATGAGCATGAGTGAGAGTCGTGCATCACGGGGTAGAATAGCCGGATGTTTTCCCTCCTCGTTGAGCGTTGACTGGTTGAGCCGTCCTCCGACACGTATCACGCCTTGCCCGTCGACAAAGGCAGTGAGCCGCGAAAATGCGTGACTGCGAGGTAGAGCTGTACCGTGTGAGAGCGCTTTGATCTCAGATGCGAAGTACAAAGCTTGAGTTGCTTTGATCCAAAAGAGCCTGGCATTGTTGAGATCGTCGGATGTTATGGCCATGACCGGCGTGGTCAACAGACCCTTTGCCTTGAGCGCAACTCTGAAACAAAGACTTGTGAGCCGAAACAGTTTGTGCAATGTCGAAACATCGTAAATGAGACCCCAGTGATACTTGACGCTCGGCGCAGCCACGACAAGTGAGATGCCGGGGCGAACCTCATGTGCACTGAGGTCGCCCGACGGCGGAGGTTGAGTGGGCCATGAGCTTTCCGGTTGAGTCATCCATGGTGGTCCCGTCCACCATAGAGCGTGATCCTTGAGCTGAGCGGTAGTTACGCCCCGTGAGGCACAGTCAGCAGGATTGCTGGTGCCTGGAACATGACGCCATTGAGCGTCGGGCATGAGTTCTTGGATTTGCGCCACTCTCTTCCGGACGTAGTCCTTCCAGCGTGAGGAGTGCGAGCGAATCCACATGAGCGTAACTTGTGAGTCCGTCCACAGATGAGTAGAATGTACGTCCAACTTTAGCGTTAATTGAACGTACTTGACAAGTTTTGTCAGTAGCAGCGCTGCCGTGAGTTCCAACCTCGGGATTGTGAGCTTCGTGAGTGGGGCAACCTTTGTTTTGGAGCACACAAGAGCAGACCGAATTCCTGTGGACATTGAGCAAACAGTGAGATAAACAACCGCAGACATTGCGAGTTGAGATGCATCAGAGAAGCCATGAATTGTGATCGTTGAGCCGCTCCAAGTGTGTAGCCATCGTGGCAGAGAAAGGCTGGCCAGCCGCGTGAGATCTTCTCTGAGCGTGAGCCACCTTGCCGCAACGTCAAGTGGCAAGGCTTCGTCCCAATTGAGCTTGTGGAGCCAAAGTTCTTGTAGAAGCATTTTGGCTCGCACAGTTACCGGTGAGATAAATCCGAGTGGGTCGAAAATCTGAGCCACTTCCGAGAGAACGTGCCGTTTAGTGAGCTTACCCGGTTGAGCAGGAAAGTTTGAGGAGAATACAAACTTATCCTCGTGAGCTAACCAATTCATTCCGAGAATTTTGGTTGCGCAATCGTCGAGTGAGATCAGGCTGGTTGTGCTCGCCGATGAGAGATCGTTGAGAAGTTCCAGGTCCGTTGAGTGCCACTAGGCTAGCGGGAATCCGCCCGCGTCGCACAAGTTCCTCAATTGATGAGCGATTTCGATGAGTTGTTCCAGTGAGTCTGCTCCTCCGAAGATATCGTCGACGTACCTGCCTTGTCGAAGAGCAGGCAGTGCAAGCGGAAACTTATGTCCCTCATCGTCCGCGAGTTGAAGCAGCGTCCGCACTGACAGGAACGGAGCTGCTTTTGTTCCATAAGTGACCGTGGTGAGCTGATACGGCACTGGGTTGAGCTGTCCATCTATCCACAGAATTCGTTGTAGATCCCAGTCATCTTTATGCACCTTGATTTGACGGAACATCTTCGTAATGTCCGTGGCGAAGAGGTGTTTGTGTAGCCGAATCCAAAGTAGAACGTCCGAGATATCCAGTTGAAGTTTTGCACCCGTGTGCATGAGATCGTTCACCGAATAGCCGGAGGTGGTGGCGCAGGAGCCGTTGAACACCACCCGCAGTTTTGTTGTTGAGCTGTCAGGTCTGAGAACGCCATGATGCGGCAGATAATAATGAGTGCCGCCGTGAGATTTTCCATCCACCTCAACCATATGTCCAAGAGTCTCGTATTCGTCCATGAACTGCTGGTAGAGTTGTCGATACTCCGTGTCCCGCTCGAGCCTTCGTAAAGTTTGCTTCAGGCAGCGATGACCTGCGCTGTAGGAATCCCCCAGTTGAGTGATGTCCAATTTTAACGGGATACGGACGACGTAACGTCCCGATGAGTCTCTTGAGTGAGTAGTGCGAAAATGCTTCTCGCACTCGTCTTCTTCGGCAGTGAGCTGTGGTGAGCTGTCGAATGGCAATTCTTCTTGCGTCCAGAACCGGGTGAGAAGTTCCTGCAAGACTGAAGTCTCTTGCTGGACCGAAGCAGTACGTGCAGAGTACGATGTTAGTACCTCATGTGGTACTGGACCAAGAACGAGCCAACCGAAAATTGAGAGCTGCGCGATTGGCATCGACGCAGAGCCGCGGATGATGTTCGGCTTAATGATGTCTCCGTAAAAGTCTGCTCCAATGATGATGTCGATTTGCCGTGGGATGAGAAATTCTGGATCCGCAAGGTTGAGATTTTCGAGATGAGGCCAGCATTGAGCTGAAGCCTCGAATGACGGTAAGATCGTCGTAACCGTCTTCAAAATGTGCGCGTGAACCAATACCGAGTGAGGCGTGTGAGCTGACTGCAGGTTAAGTTGAGCTGTACCTCTTGTTGTGGTGGACTGCGTGCCGCCGATGCCAAGAATCGGAATCGTTGACGGCTGTCGATGAACCCTGAGCTGAGCGATGAGATGTTCCGAGACGAACGTCAATTCAGAGCCTGAATCGACGAGCAGTCGGACCTGATGAGATGTACCGGATGAGCCTGATGAGCGGACATGAGCTATTGCTGTGGCGAGCAGCGTTGAGTGAGAGGTGCCGGAGTGCACCGCGGAGCCGACGATCGAACCGACCTCCTATTCCGCAGCGTCCTTGCTGCACGAAGCCACCGGTTCGTTGTGTGGCTTCGCAGGAGCCGGTGTCTTCTCGTGAAGCATCGTGTGATGCTTCGCGCTGCACTCCTTGCAGCCCTGAGTCGAGCGGCAAACGCGCGCACTGTGCCGTCCCAAACAGTTATAGCACAGCCGCTTGTCTACCGCTGTCTGCCTCCGTTGAGCGATGGCGAGAGCGCGAAACTTCGCGCACGCGACGATGTAGTGGTCTTCGGCGCAAATATCACAGGGATATTTCCCGGAGAACTTCGTCGAGCTGCCTGGTTGAGCGGTCCGTTCTTGAGCTGACGCGGAAGCTTGGTGAGCTAACTTCTTCGGCAGAGCCTTGGATGAGCTGCTCGTAGATGAGCTCCCGGTCTCGACACGTTCCAGAGCGCGAGCGCGAGCGGTCAAAAATGTCTCGATTTGAGAGAACGTCGGGTACTCTTGGCAAGAGCCCAACGACGTCTCCCAAGCTTCACGGGTTGAGCGGTCCAGATGTCGGGTGATGTGATTGACGAGCATAATCTCGCCCAAATTCTCGCCGACTCCCAACGATGCCAAGGCGGTGTGGCTTTCTGTCACCGTCGCAATGAGCTTGCTCAGGCTGGCTGCGCTTTTTGAGGTGAGCGGTGAGATGCCGAAGAGCGCGTCCAGGTGCGACTGGATGTTGAGCCGCTTGTTCCCATACCTCTCCTTGAGAATTCGCAGCGACGGCGCGAGCGACGCCGCTGTGAGCGGAAACGTCGAGATGAGCTGAGCCGGTGCTGCGCTCAAACAGCCTCTCAAATAATGAAGCCGCTCGACATCGCCCAGCGTTGCGTTGTCGAGGATCAGTGACTGGAAGAGCTCGAAGAATGAGGGCCACTGAGTGTACTCACCCTCGAACTTCGGTAGCTTAATATTTGGGAGGCGTGCGTGTTGTCCCTCTGAGCTGTCCCCGTGAGCAGTCGGGTGAGATTCGGTCCGCGGAAAAGAAGCACGAAGCTTCGCTGCGGCTCTCATGAAGGCTGCGTAAGCCCTGCAGGTCTCTCTGTAGACAGACTTCGTAAAATACTCGTGGTTAGCGAGTAAATCAGGCCATTGCGTCTGGAAGAGCTTGTGCTCGGCAATAAACTCTGCGTGAGCGTCGTTTACTTGCCGCTCCAGAACGGTGAGCTCCGCATCCGTATAACCCTCGATGCTATCCGGCAGTGTTGCGATGGCGTCGGAGGTGACCTCGACGCGCCCCATCTGCGTGGCCAGCCGCACTGCGAGCTCGGCCGGGAACCGTGTTGGAGAGGGCCCACGGGAGGATGGCTTTGAGCGCGATGGCTTCTCCTCGCCGGGCACCGTCAACGTCGGCGTTGTCGGACGCGAAGTCTTTGGAGTGAGCGCGACTTTCTTGTCACCTTCTTCCATTTTGCGAGCCCTATCACAATGAGCTGTTCGAATTGTGTATGCACTGAGGTAGACCGAACTCGAAATGATAATAAATCGAGAATGAGAAAAAACACACCAAAAAAACCGAGAAATTAATGTTCAAATGTCAATACGCGATCACAATGAGCTGTTCGAATCGCGTAGCACTGAGGTAGACCGAACTCGAAATGATAATAAATCGAGAATGAGAAAAAACACACCAAAAAAACCGAGAAATTAATGTTCAAATGTCAATACGCGATCACAATGAGCTGTTCGAATCGCGTAGCACTGAGGTAGACCGAACTCGAAATGATAATAAATCGAGAATGAGAAAAAACACACCAAAAAAACCGAGAAATTAATGTTCAAATGTCAATACGCGATCACAATGAGCTGTTCGAATTGTGTATACACCGTGAGTTGGACCGAAATCGAATTTCAAATCGATCGCGAATCAGAAAAACACCAGACAAGAAATTAATAACTGTTCAAATGTCAATACGCGAGCACAATGAGCTGTTCGAAGGGCAAAGCACTGTAATTAAGCCGAAATCAATTTTCAAATTGATGTCGAATAAGAAAAACAGCAAAAGAGAAATCGATAGCTATCTGAAGGTCAATACATTCACTCGCGAGAAGATACTTTCTCTCGTTGAAATAAATTCACTCGTTGAAACCGGATTGAAGAAAATAAACAATCGATCGCAAAGTCAAAATGAGTGATCCAGTAGATAGGAGCGGGATAGAGAAAACAATTCGCCGAGAGAAAGAGAGAGAGCGCGTTCGAGTGTGAACAAGACTCGAAGAGTATACTGGAGTGAGCTCGTCGGTGAGTAAACAAACTGTTCACAACACTGCGGACACAATTTTTTGCCGGAGGGTTCCACGAAGGACCAAATGTTTGAGATAATCACTGACCGAATTCGTGGATGATAGAACAGGTGTTCTAAATACAGTTTCTCTAGGCACAAAATTAGGTGTTGAATAATGTACGTATTCACTTGAACAATAATGGCGTTGAGCGGTCACAAAAAGATCGAGTCTCCCGGACGATTATATTAATCGCCGGTCAAGCCCGATGAGTAGAACACACTGAGCTGAGTTGAGTTAATCAAGCTGTTGTTATTGAGCAGCGTTGATTACTCGTGAGCGGAACAATTATTTCAGAAAAACTCTGTTTGGGATGAAGCCAAGAGCTGTTTCCCATGTAACGTATGCGCAGTCCAAAAACGGAAGAGAGAGCACGAACGGAACGCGAACGCACTGCGATCTCCGATTCACGCGTGGAAGCGAGCGAGCGCGAACGACACGGAACGCGCACTGCCAATGTCCGTTGAGCCGAGCCGGGCACACCGGAAACCGCGAAAATTCACACTTTTTCCCCGGGGGGTTCCACCATCCGGCTCGAAGGACCAAATGTTTGAGATTCACGTTGAGTGGCTCAGGATAGTGGAACGGATGGTCAAATAAAAAGTCGAGGCACAAAAATGTGTGAATAATAACGTATATTCACGGCGTGTATGAGTTCGTTGAGCGGCACTTAATGGCGGTGAGCGGTCGCACGAGTATCGAGTTTTCCCGGACGATTATATTAATCGCCGGTCGAGCACGATGAGCGGAGCACAATGAGATGAGCGCGAAAACCCAGCTGTTGTTATTGAGCAGCTGGATTGGCGTTTATCTGCACGATTAATTGAGATACACTGAAATGAGAATTTCCGAGAGCTGAGTACATGAGTGTCGCGTGCGCTGAACAAGACGGAAGTGATCGAGAAAAACCGGTAACCACGCGTGGTCGCAGGAACCAGAGTCAACTGCGCGACGCAGTCAAGACATGCGCGCGCAGCGCTTCAGAGTTCAGCCTGAGTCGCGCGGTCGCTGCCAGCGAGGTGCTGCCGCGCCGTGGGCGCTCGCGGAGGGAGCCGTCAGACGACGGATTCTCCAACACTACCCCTGCCCGAATATTATTGCCTATTTTTATTTTGTATTATTTTATTATTATTGTTATTGTTATTTTACTTATTTTTTTATTGCCTGTTAATTGCGTGCGCTTTGGCCATTTCTCCCCCACCTCTTGCTTTCCACCCTTGCTTACCCGCCCGGTGCTATTACCCTATATTTACCCTCCCGATTATTTTTATTTTTATTTATTTACTTTTTTTTTCCCCTGCGATATTTTTCCCTTTTTCCCTCTTTTTGAATTTTATTTTCATTTTGGTTTTTTCCTTTTTCATTTTTTAAAATTATTTTTATTGTTGAATATTTTTTTTTTCTTTTCCCAAATATTTTTTGTTTTTTTTGTGTGCTTGGTTTTTGGCCATTTTTCCCCTTATCTACCCCCCATTGCTGCTTCCCCGCACACCATTGCCCGACAATTCGGCCCTTTGATTTTTTTTACTGCAAATTGCAATCCCCTTTATTCCCTCTTTTTCTATTTTATTAATTTTTTTTCTTTTTCCCCAATTTCATTAATTTTTTTTCTTTTTTTCCCATTTTATTAATTTTTTCTTTTTCCCCCTTTTATTAATTTTTTTTATTATCGTTAAAATGGAGCCCACCACGACCGGAATGCCAACGACTACGACGACAACCAGTGTGTCAGTTTCCGGAGTGCATACCCACACGACCCCGTCAATTATGCCCTCCTTAATTGCACCCCTGCCCCCAGTTGTCCCCCCTGAAGTTTTCAAGCAGATAGCTGCTAATCTGCGTGATTTAAAAAGCCTCTCAAATGTCACGGATATTATTCAGTTATGTGATCATGCCGAGTTGAACACCGATGGTTCACTCGAAGATCTGATCGACCGGTATTGGCGATACGATATTCGCCGTAAATTCCCCATGGTCCCCACCCAATGGGACCCCACTGTCGATGAGCGTGGTCACTGTTTGCCGTTCACGTATACGGCAGCAGTTCGCGAACCCGCCTTCGAAGATTCCCATACTTCGATTCCCCAGAACCCCCCTGCCGTCAGCCACCCCCCTCAACAGCAAGACAGTATATCGTCTCCTCATGCCGTATTGGCCACGGGTCAATCACACGGCCCATACCAGGACCCGATTAGTTTTAATGAGACGGATGACATGCTCTGTATGGAAGAGAGTCATTCCGCTGCTCAACCTCCGCCATTGCAACCCACAAGGTGCCCGTCTGTGGCATTTGCCCCCTTTCCCCAAGTACGTGAAAATCCTGACTATGTTCAGGAACGACCAGAACCCCCCTCTGCACCCCTTTTTCCCGGCTTGGCCGCTCCAAGCGCCGCCGATGATTATTATGAAGCCCCTGCTGCCCCTAGACCCCTTCTAAAGCCGCAAGCAGTCCCCAGAAAAATAAATTTTGCAAATCCGACCCATTGCGCCTTGCCACAGTCCCTCCGTGACAATTGGAATTCTTCCAATTCCCTTCCCCGACCCTCTGCAGCCCCCACCCCTCGTAGCAACCCTTTGTTGCCTGGTTTGTCTGCTCCCACGAGCCAGAACACGACCTACCGACTCCCTGCACCCCCTCAACGACCCCAATACCAAAGTACTGGACTTCGACACCCCAGTCAAATCCAGTATAACCCCCCGAATGCCACCCTGTACCCCCAAATGGAGTCCAGCGCGATACGGGACACGCGTGATGTGGATTACTTCCGCAGAAACGGTCCCAAATTTGCCGGCCGACGCGGCGAAGATGGTGAGGAGTTTCTTTTAAGACTTTACGAGTATTGCTCGAGTCGTGGCTTCGGTGAGGATGACCTTTTGCGGATCCTCGCCGAATCATTCACGCACGATGCCCTAATGTGGTATCGGGTAGAGCAATCCTCGTGGAGCACTTATGAGGAATTCATTTACTTCTTCCGCGCGCGTTTTGGTCATTCCGACCTTCAAGAACGACTTCGGCGAGAAGTAGAGTCGCGCACCCAAGGCCCCGGCGAACCCAGCGGGGAATACCTAACCAAGATGCGGACTTATTTTAGTTTCTTGTTCCCCCCCCCCCTTTCTTTAGAGGCCCAGCTCGACCTCTGTTACGATAATTCGCACCCCGACCTGGCCCTGTATATTGATCGCGAAAGCGTCAACTCTTTCGCTGAATTTCAGCACCGATGCCGACGAGTAGAAGCGATGCGAGAACGCGCACGCAACTACCGTCATCCCCCACCGCCGGCTCAATCCGTCCTTCCCAGTGCGGCTTATCAGCCACAGGGGAAAGGAGGTCGAGATAAAGTTGCAGCCCTAAGTCCCGTTAACCAGTCCCCTCAAGTCCCTCCACCGGCCCAGTCCACCCCCGCCGTGCGCCCCACAGTACCGAAAGCCACCCCGACCGCTTCCATCAACCTGCCCTTTTACAGACCCTCTGTTCCCCCCACAATGACTAATTCCCACAACCCCCCCTCTTTAATGGCTCTGCAAGTCCCCAGACCCCCAATTGTGCCAACGTCCAACGCACAACAAGTCTCCAGAGTCCGCTGCTACAATTGTAGAGCGCCCGGCCATATTTGGAGAGAATGCCAGAGACCGCAGGGTTTTTTCTGCAAGGTCTGCGGCACGCCGGGACACGATCGCAATTCGTGCCCGACTTGCCGTCGAACGCGCGAGGGAAACGCTGCGGGGGGAGGACAGTAAAAAGTGCCTCTCCCGATTTGATCCAAAACCCTGTCACGACCCAAAAAATTGTAAAAGACCACCCCGCAATTGACCCAACCCCCGACATTTGTAGTGCCATAGACTCGGTTGATTCCCTAGAAGAAGACACCCGACATTTTCTCTGTGTCAACTTCTTCGGTCGAATCACCGACGCCCTTGTAGACCCCGGCGCTACTTGTTCATACCTGGGAGAAGAGGTAGTGAATTCTATGAATTTACAACTCCAACCTGCCACAGGAGGTGTTCGAGTAGCCAATAACACCGTTGTCCCCGTTATTGGAAAGATTGCCATGCAATTTAATGTCGCTGGAACCCTTAATACTCTCGAAATGCGTGCCGCTCCCCTTGGTTACGACAGCATTTTGGGAATTGATTTTTGTCATTTGTTCGGAATCACGATTGATTACGACAACGACACCTGGTCCCTCCCGAATGTTATCCCTCGTAAATTTGGCGTGCCACGTGAAACCCCCTTATTTGTCAGCGCTCACCCTACTTTCGCCGGTTTGTCGGAAATGCCAGTCCCCGTTACCGAACGACTAAATGCCCTTTTAGATCGTTTGGTAAAAGACAATACCTCCGGAATCCTCAGCGCGACCACAACCGTTTGCCATTCGATTAATGTGAATGATCACCCGCCTATTCGCCAAAGCCCTCGTACCATTTCCCCGTATTTATTACGAATAGCCCAAGCTGAAGTGGATAAAATGATCCAAGAAGGAGTGATCGAACCATCCAACAGCGGTTGGCTGAGTAACCCCGTTATCGTCCCCAAGCCCAATGGAAAACACCGATTCTGCATTGACTTCCGAGATGTGAACGAAGTCACTCAGAAAGATGCTTACCCTTTGCCCAACATGGATAGGATACTTGACAGTTTGCGAGTAGCCCAATACATCTCGAAACTCGATCTGAGCCAAGCCTACTTCCAGGTTCCCCTTGATATTGCCAGTAGACCCATTACCGCCTTTGCTGTTCCCGGTAGAGGACTTTTCCAGTTCACCCGTATGCCTTTTGGTCTCACCAATGCCCCCGCCACTTTCCAACGGTTAATGGACGAATTGATAAAGCCTGAGTGGGAACCCCATGTCTTCGCCTATCTCGACGATGTTGTAATTGCCACTGAAAGTGTGGATCAACATCTGGAGTACTTAGAACGGGTTCTCACCCAGTTTCAAAAAGCCGGTTTGGAAATTAATCGCGAAAAAAGCGAATTCTTCTGCCCCGAGATGAAGTATCTTGGATACCTCATCACCCCGGATGGATTAAAAACTGACCCCGATGAAATCGAACTCATCCTGAATTACCCACCACCCAAGACCCTGAAGCAACTCCGACGATTCCTCGGAATGGTCGGATGGTACGCCCGCTTCATGGGCGACATATCCATATTAAAAATCCCCTTAGTCAAGCTATTAGAAAAAAATACTAAGTGGCATTGGGGTGACGAACAGCAGACTGCGTTCGAAGCCCTGCGCCAAGCATTGACCACAGCCCCTCTTCTTGCCCGTCCAGACTTCACCCAGCCCTTTACTGTGCACACAGACGCTAGCGATTACGCTATTGGCGCTGTGCTGACACAAGAACTTGACCATGAAGAACACCCCATTGTCTTTTGTTACCGCGTATTGTCCCGAGCAGAGCGCAAGTATAGTGTGACGGAGAAAGAGTGCCTAGCTGTATTATGGTCAGCGCGAAAGCTGCGCCCATACATCGAGGGCACGTCTTTCCGAGTCATCACGGATCACAGTAGCTTGCGTTGGCTCCAAAACCTTCGTGACCCCTCCGGCCGATTAGCTCGATGGGCCTTGTCAATGCAAGCCCTCGATATGGAAATCGTCCACCGAAAAGGTACCCTGAATGTAGTTCCCGATGCCCTTTCCCGCATGTTCGAAGATACGGACGCCGCCCTTTGTGCCCTGGGCGACGCACAAGATTCCTGGTATCTCGAACAAATGCGCAATGTACATGAATTCCCCGGAAAATACCCCGATTGGAAAATCGAAGATAATCGATTGTACCACCACCGCCCTCACCCGATTATTGAACCCGCCTTAGCCGACTGGGACGCTTGGAAACTCGTCCTCCCTGTTGAAGCTTGGCTAAAGGCTTTGCAAGACGCCCACGACGCCCCCCAAGCCGGACATTTAGAAGTCGATAAAACGTACCACCGAATGCTCCAAGATTTTTCCTGGCCCGGTATGTTTGCCGACGTCGCTCAGTTCGTCAGACAGTGCCGGGTCTGCCAACTAAATAACACCTCACAAGCTCCCCCAGGGGGGTTAATAAAAGAGAGAACCACCGAAGGACCATGGACTGTCGTTGCAGCCGACGTCATGGGCCCTTTCCCGCCCAGTAAGAACCGTCACAAGTACGTGGTAGTTTTTCAGGACCTCTTCACAAAATATGTGGAAGCAAAGGCCTTAAGAACTGCCACCGGCCAAACTATAATGTCCGCCCTTGAGTCCCTTGTCCTGAATCGCTGGGGATGCCCGCGATATCTTTTGACGGACAATGGGACCGAATTTGTAAATAAGCACATGACCACCCAGCTCTCCCAATATGGAATCCGCCAGACCACCATTCCCCCATATCATGCCCAAGCGAATCCCGTCGAAAGAGTAAATCGAACGCTTAAGACGATGATTGTATCGTATGTGGGTGACGATCACCAGCTTTGGGATCTTTATCTACCGGAATTGTGCTTGGCCATCAATACAGCCGTCCAGTCCTCCACACACATGACCCCTGCCTTTTTAAATTTGGGAAGAAACCCAACCCCGGCCAAAAGCATTAAAAAGGAAATTCCCCCTCCCAATGTAATCGACAGAACCGACCCCGCGGTCTGGAGAGACCGAATGAAGCGGTTGCCCCTTCTCCACGATTGGGTTAAGCGAAACCTGTCCCAAGCTGCCCGACGCCAGGCCAGTTATTACAACAGAGGGCGCGTGGAGAGGCAGTTTAAAGTAGGTGACCTAGTCCTACGGAAAAACCGAGTGTTGTCTTCCGCCGCGCAGAACTTTGCGGCGAAGCTAGCCCCTAAATACCGTGGCCCTTATGTCATTACGCAGAAAATATCTCCCGTAATTTATGAAATACATGTCCCAATGAAAAAGAAATGGCCAAAGATTCACCTGAAGGATCTTAAATTGTACCAAGGACCCCGTGACGCAGCAATCCCAGGTTCAGAACCCACCAGTAATGTGAGTGTCCCCCAATCTCCTCCTGACGAAGCCCCGCGATCCCAAATAACCCCAGACACGTCACTAATCCCTAACGATGCGTCCACATCGTACGCCGACACCGCCCGACCCCTCGTTCCCGAACAACCTGCCCCAGTTTCCCCAGGCCGTGCCCAAAATCCTCTAGGCCCCCGCAAAAGAGGTCGCCCCCGAGGTAGAATGGCCCGGCGACTTCCTCCACGCCCACGGGCTGACCCGGGGCGATACAACCTCCGGGAGCGACGAGGAAGAGAAACGAACCCCGAATAACCCCCATTGTGTTTAAAAAATGAACCCTTGCTAGCCCCTCGATTCCCCCCCATTTAATGAACTTTCTGTTTAAGCCATTCCAGCCATGTAATACCGGACCTAAGATGTCAGCAGCAACCCGCGCCGATGGACCCCATAATAACGAAACGCTTCGGCTTTACGCCCATTCCCCCTATTTTTTTTTGTTTTTGTTTTCTTTCCCGCCATTTCTTGCCCCCAGCCCCATTGAAACCCCGTTTGGCCCCGGTTAGAGTTAACCAACCGTCCCCTGCTCAAGTTAGTCAAAAGCTTAACTTTCGTTTTACCCCGGGGGAGTTTGTAACGAGAAATTTCGCTAAAGCGAAATCTCGATACACGCACTGCCCGAACGCGCACAACACATTCCCGAAAACAATAACAACTAGCTTCTTCCCATGCTTTCCCTCCCCGCCCGCCTATAGCTAATAGCAGTGTTGAGTATAGGAGAGGGACAATGAGCGTTGCGGAGCGTGATTGTGGCGCGGATGACGTCATCGCGGGTCAAGGAGGAACGAGGATCGCCAGCCGTTGTCTATCGATGGGGTATCGATGAGGGATCCAACTGGACTCCTGCCGCCATCCATCTCCCACTTGTCGAACTACCATCACGCGTTACAATTACTACCCGCGGCGGCGTTAATGTCTCTCCCCTATGCAAATCAACCAATCGCAAAATTAGAAAATTAGGATAAAATTCGAGTAAGAAGACGGCGAGGATTATCGCTATAACCGTTTTGACTTCGAAAGAGGAATAACCGTTTCGACAGTAAAAGAGAATAGAAGTGTTTACCTTGTGTCTGCGCCAAAATTTAAATCGTGCTGAGAGATTTGTTAGGATTTGTGCTACGAAAAGATCGTAAGTCTTGAGCCCTATTTTTTTTTACGCCCCGTGTAACCCCTTTCACCCTTATTTGCCACCGAAACCCCCCCGTAATACCCAATAAATAGATAACGAGTGTCCCCTCGTTATCAGCCATTTTGCCACCTGTCAATACTCGTGCGAAGAAGCACCGAGTACCCCAATATACCCCCCCACAATTATTTATTAATAACAGTCACCCTATTCCAAATTTTCCTTCCGACAATTTGGGATTTTGTTATTATTATTATTATTTGTTCCCCCAAAAAAAAAATTTTCTTGAAATTCATCACCTGTATGAACAGTGAACCATTCGAGAGAATTATTTTCTATTATTCCGAGTGGCAACCTGCATACACGGAGTACGGTGCATCAATCGAGTTTCATGAGGGTTTATCACAGAGTACAGATTACGCTGGTGACCCACGGGCAAAACTCATAATAATCGACGATTTGATGCGTGAGGCATCTAACAATAGTGTTATAGATCTCTTTACTAAAGGTAGTCATCATAAAAATCTCAGTGTTATTTTCATTACGCAAAACATATTTCATCAGGGTCACGGGCAGCGCGATATCTCGCTGAATGCCAATTATATCGTTGTTTTTAAAAATCCTCGTGATCGTGCTCAAATACAGCATCTTGCACACCAAGTATATCCTGAAAACCCTCGATTTTTACAAGAGGCCTATCACCATGCGACATCTAGACCCCATGGATACCTGTTGCTTGATTTGAAGCAGTCAACACCTGATAATTGTCGATTTCGTACATCCATTTTCCCCGATGACCCCCATCATTTCGTATACGTGCCGCGAAAAAAGTTAAAAAGCAGCTGCAACTCAGTTGAGCTACCAGTTCTACCCTTGTAATCCTCTCTATAGGATCATCAGTGCGAATAAGTTAAAAGAAGTGATACTGCGAGAGAGAATCGTCAGTTTGACACGAGTGATGGCGCAAGGAGGTTCACCGCTGTGCAAAAAGCACATTACGATATTGAGAGCCCTTCAACATCTCAATAAGGAGCAGCGTGAAGCTGTTTTACGTAAAGCCGATTCCGGTATCGTGCGCTGTATTTGTGAGTGTGCCTTGAACGTTCTTTGTGGTGACGTGCCGTTAAAGACTGCTCAAAGGAAACAATTACGTCGTCACGCACCCATTCTCCGTCGTTTAGCCTCGAAAAACGGTGGTTGGAAGAGTAAAAAACGCTTTCTTGTCCAGAGTGGTGGGTTTCTGCCTCTCTTATTAGCACCAATACTGGGCACTGTGCTGTCAAATTTGATCAGCAAATAATGGAGCACGCGCGAAAAATGGTCCTGATACCGGAGGAGAATCTATCACAGATGGGTGCGCAGAGTCATCGACAGCCAACTCTTGACACTAATACGTCACGACCTCTGCAAGGAATTGACGCTGTGCTGACCAGACTGGACACGGAGATGAATGAAATTTTGAATTCTACCGCATACAAGAATGAGCGAGAAAAGTGGCATGCATATCTGATTGTATTACAACGCTATCTTCATTTTGCCGATGACGAGAGAGCTGAGCAGTACCGTGCACTTATGACAAAAACAGATACTCGGTTGTCTGCTTCTGTTAAAGAAGATGTTCATACGCACGACAGTATGAACGATTCCATCATCATTGAAAGTATACCGACTAAATTCCGTAGCAAGGCTAAAATACTGCTACGTCGTTTGCGCGACGCGCCACCAGCACAATTTTCTTGGGTTTCTTCTGGTGTCGTGTCTATCTGTGGAGTACCAATTAAAGACTCAAATATCGTTGATCTCGTGAATGACGCTATGAGATCGAGGAAAACACCTAAACCAATAGGTCGATGTGCTTTCGCTAAATTTCTGAGAACGATGCATACACCAAGGGAATTCATCGGTAATGAAGAGCTGTGGATGGAATCGAGGGCTAATTCAACATTGCGTAATTCACAGCTCGAAAACGCTATCAGCAGCAGCAGCAACAGCAGCAGCAGCAACAGCACCAATAGTGATGATGATGCTGCTGTGAGTCAAACGTCGTTTTACAGCGGTAGTGAAAGGAGATCAGATCAAAGTGGTGCTGGTTATAATAAGAAAAGACGTGTAACCTGGATTGACCTCAAATTATAATCATGAAAACATTGGAAAAGGTGTACTTTAATACAGCCCATGAAGCATCGTTTTCAGGTGCCGCGAATCTATTGCGTGTCGCGCGACAGAAGAGAATCTCCAAATTAAGGACGCAGCAGTGGCTTGAAGCGCAGGATGCTTACACAAAACACAAGCCTGTAAGACATCGGTTTCCCCGGCGTATATACAACGTCCGGAATATTGATGATTTTTGGGAGGCTGATCTTGTAGATCTTCGATCAATCAAGGATTATAATGATGGTTATGTTTATCTTCTCGTTGTTATCGATACTCTCAGTAAATTTGCCTGGGTCCAACCGTTACGCGACAAGAGCGCTGCAACGGTAGCTGAAGCATTTAATGTCATATTATCGAAGAAGAATAGTAGCGGTAGATCACCTGTTTGTCTACAAACGGACAAGGGTAAAGAATTCATAGGTGCTGTATTTCAGTCCCTCTTAAAGAAAAAGAACATTCAATTTCGTGTTGCCCGCAACCCTGATGTAAAAGCCGACATTGTCGAAAGATTCAATAGAACACTGAAGGAAAGAATGTGGCGTTATTTCACTTATTCCAGACAAAAACGTTACATCGATATTTTGCAGAATATTGTTTCAGCATACAATCATGCTACACACAGCAGTATAAAAATGACCCCTGCATCCGTAACTTTCGAGACAGCTGCAAGGGCACGGGATAATCTATTGCAGCGCTATAAGAAAACGAACTATTGCTCTCCTAAATATAATGTAGGTGATATGGTAGGTATCAGTAGCGCAAAGGCAGCCTTCACGAAAGGTTACGAGAGTGGATGGAGTAACGAGTTATTTAAGATTCACAGAGTTTCACACAGTATTTGTCCCGTGACATACACCTTACGCGATCTTCACGGCGAGGATATTGATGGGATATTTTATGAACCTGAGTTATCGCGGGTGAAAACGCTGAAGAAAAAGTAGGACTGTCAAAATGAAGGAGGAGTTTTTCATTGTGTTACCCAGCAACAGTAGTATGAGTTATTACCCCGATAACTTGACAACACGATATACCACCCGATTACCGCAATGCGTGTCTCTTCATGTTAGTTGGGCTGTTTCTTCAGCTGAAATACACATACCTATGACAATGTTGCATGTACCACCCGAGGGGGACCGAAACTTTATTAATATTGTAACGAACGTTGCAATACCAGGCACTGCGGCTGACATTGATTATACGAGTGTTCGTGAATCTGTACCACAGGGGGTATATCGCAGCATAGATACATTACTCGAGACAATTAACGAAATACCGTGTTTGGCGGGGCATCTGAAATTTCAATATGTACACAACGGATATGTTACAGTGACACGTATCTGTAAGTCATGCGAGAATATGGAGCACGCTTTTCATTTTTCCGACGTGTTGAATAAAGTTTTAGGATTCACCCACTCTCAGGAAGTGGTGGTACAGAGAGAGTTCAAATACGTTGCTGACAGGCCCGCAAATCTAGCCAATGGCACTCCCAATATGATGTATGTTTATACTGATATCTGTGAACCCTATATTACCGGGGATGTGCACACACCTCTACTACGGGTCGTACCAGCCGTAGCCGCTGATAATTGTAATTACGGGGCTGTAAAAATCAGAAGTTTTTCACCACCGCGCTATGTGCCTTTACTACAAACGAGTTTTCAAACAATTAGGATTGATATAAAAGATGAATTTGGCGAACCAATGCCATTTGTGTACGGGACGCTGACGGTGACGTTACAATTCAAACGTACAGATTAGAACGATAAAATGACTTACTACGACGAATACTTTGATTTACAAACGGGTGGCGGCCGCGGTGGTTATAGCGGTATCAGCCACGTCTATATAGGCTCACCGAATCAGCGAGGTCATGGTATAGGAAGTTTCCTAGGTGGTCTCTTTCGACGCATATTACCGCTCTTGAAACAAGGGGCCCGAGCTGTCGGTAAAGAGGCGTTGCGTTCAGGTGTCAACGTAGCCAGTGATATCCTGGATTCTGGTATGCACCCAAAAGAAGCATTCAAAACGCGCCTGCGCCAATCAGGGGAAAATCTAAAACGCAAGGCTGAAGAAAAAATCAACACGCTTATGCGGGGGTCAGGTTATAAAACTGGTAAAATTAATCAACTGATGCATTCTCTCGCGGGACGCGCAACACGACGCAGTGGTGTGAAAAAACGAAAGAAGACAGCAAAATCACGGAGACGCTCGAGCAACGAGCAAAAGAAGAAGACGCGGGGTAAGAGGAAGAAGACAGCCAACAGTAGAGCGAGAGGAGAGGGTGTCAAGAACCGTCGCAAGAAACCAAGAACAGTGAGGGATATTTTTGCCTAATTTCTTATTGTAAAAATGGCATTCTTACATACACACTCGTGTGAGTGTCTAAAATCGGAGCTTGAGCTATTCACACTACCACCAACGCAGACAACGATCGAGGGAACGCAATCAGTGTATTATAAGCCCATTTCATCGCTGACGGATGATTCACCGATAGAGTTTGTCGTACCAGGACAAGGCGATGAGTACATTGATCTTGCACATACTATGCTAAGTATGCGAGTTAAAATAGAGGCACCCCTAGGTACAAAAGAGGATCCAATTAAAGTAGGACCCATCAATAATCTTATGCATTCGATGTTCAATCAGGTTGATGTATTTCTCAATCAGAAACTCGTATCACCGCCCAATAATGCTTATGCATACAGAGCGTATATTGAAACGCTCTTGAATTACGGCCCGGGTGCAAAGTCTTCGCATCTCACGAGTGTTCTATGGTATAACGATACACCTGGAAAAATGGATGATGTGAACGATGGTAATACCGGTCTTTCAAGTCGACGGAGCGTCTTAGGGACTAGTAAAACGGTCGATCTTCTAGGACATCTGCACTGTGATATCTTTAACCAGGAGAGATTTTTGCTAAACGGTGTTGAGATGAGGTTACGATTTGTGCGAACTAACAACGCTTTTTGTCTCATGACTGGCTCGAAGAATTGTAGCACCTGGTATACTCGTTGCGCATGCAAGAGCTCTATCTAAATCCACAGCCAAGTATCCTCTGACACGCGTCGAGGTTAAAGCTATATCCATGCATGCGGGTGTCCATGGTGATACTCTTGATAACGTGATACTCGGTCAACTACCAAAACGTATAATCGTCGGTTTTGTCGATAATAAAGCTTTCAATGGTGATCGCGCCATGAATCCATTCAATTTTCATCATTACAACATTAATTATCTCTCGCTGTATGCGGACGGCCTGCAAATACCGTCACGACCTCTACAACCAAATTTTCTAGACGACTCCATGTACGTGGATGCATACCACACACTCTTCTCGGGTACAGGCATACACTTTTTGAATGAGGGTAACTGCATTTCACGCACGATCTACCCCTACGGTTATTGTTTATACGCGTTTGATCTTACACCCGATCTCTCAGCCAATAGCAATACTCATTGGAATCTCGTAAGACACGGTAGTGTCCGAATAGAAGTACGTTTTGCAGAAGCTCTGGCTTCAACAATTAATTGCATTGTGTACGCTGAATACGATAATGTTTTAGAGATTGACTCATCCCGGCAGGTAATTGTGGACTATAGCGGTTAAATACCTATTGAAATCATATATTCACAGAGAGAACCACGACTAGTGTCAGTTAGCGTTCATACCTTGAGGTATCACGATCGTGCAATACATCATGAATATCATCATCGATATACAGGGTCTGAATGATAGAGCTGAAGAGTTTATTCCAAAAGAAATAGCTGTAATATCTGTCAACGCTGATTTTAGCGCACACTGGATCATATCACCACCCCATGCGTATAAAAGTTTACCACCTAGTGTAAAGAGACAAAACACATGGTTGATCAATAATCATCACGGTATAGAGTGGTCCGACGGGGAAACATCTCTACGCGCTGTTGAGAGCGTTTTGAAGACAATCGCCGTGCAGGTCGACCGTATATTTACCAGAGGAACTGATAAAGCGAATTATTTAACACAGCTAACCGGATGTTTCGTTATAAATTTGGAAGAAGACGCAACGGACCCGTCATTCCGTAATTTACCATTGTGCAACACTCTCTGTGTCTATCATAGTGTATTGTGTAGAAATAGCTCGTATAGGTGTGCTCTAAGTAGTGCTGCAAAAATGAAAAAGTGGTTTTGTCAGAGCGATCGTATCAATTCTCTGTGGGAGTATAGAACAACTACAACGTGGTACGTCGGATTAGGCTCACGCAAGGAACTCGGCGTATCTCATGAACAGCCTGCAAATACTACGGGCACTTCAGAGTATCAACAACCATACTATCGGTGTGTATCCTGCCGAACGCATCCCGAAGGTGTGGACGAAACCGATTGCAATTGTCGTTAACACAGATGGCCACAAGCAGCCCGGAACACACTGGGTCGCCATGTACGTCGATCGAGCTGGAAATAGATGGTATTTCGATAGCTACGGATTACCACCCGTCATCCCTCAGCATCTCCAACGACTCCGACGAAACTGCAAACACTTTCGCTACAGCGCCTCTCAACTACAGAGTCCTGAATCAGAATTTTGCGGGCATTATTGTATTATGTTTCTTCATTTTATGTCTACAGGCCTTGGGATTCATCGTTTCAGAAGCGTATTTTCAAATAATTTGTCGAGCAATGATAAAATAATAGGAGAATACTATAAAGAGTATTCCCGCAAGCATGAGCAGACTAAGTATCATAATAAACAATTTAACGTTTGTGTGCAAAGATGTTGCTCACGGTCTCGTTAATTGCAAAATGAAGAAGAAAATACATAATTAAACAAAGACGAAGAAACGCAGGGGGGGGGGCCTTCAACAGTGGTGTCAGTGACACCGCGCTCGTTGACCCGCAGCTGCAAGATTATTGTGTTACATGCACACGTGTCTTCAAGACAATCCGATGATTCAGCTAACGCTGCAGTAAATCAATAATGTCAGAGTGGGGGTAACACACCGATGATGATGAGGTTTTTTAAAATCGAGCGACGAATATTCATTCGCAGTCGAGCCGTCGTAGATACTACTTCTTCTCCTTTGAATCTATATGCGCAAAAAACGTCTTATTCTAAAGTCTCGAATAGAAAAACTCTTGCAAGACATTGAAGCAATCAAAGTTTTGATTCAAACAAGAACAGAATTACGATATTTAACGCGTAAAATAAAAGTGCTCAAACTACAAGATGGATTTATCGACGATCAACAAAGTGGGTAGACCCGAGGCGTATTTGCCATTGAAAAAATTGGCGGAGCTGACAATCGAAAAAGAATATATCGTCACGGGTATGAGGGTATCTCAAACCAAGTGGGGTGCACGTATTGCCGTGGATCTTCAGGACGAATTTACATGTTTTCTACCATCGAGATTTGTCGATGCGTTTGCAAAGAACGATGAGCTCTTCCAACAAATGATTGTCTCCGCGAGTGAAAATCAATTACTTATGGTGTACTATGGTTCCAAGTACAATCATTTGGAGTTCAAGCAAGCCCCTGTATGAGCACTTCTCAGGTAATTAAAAACAACAGATTTTTACAGGTATATGACAGCGTACGATTTCTGGTACTGTGTTTGTTACTGTCTATTCTGTTTGCAATTTAGACGAGCCACGGTATTTTTTAACCTACTAGCACCAGGGCGTGATATAGCCCTAGGTCGCATTTGTGTATATCTGTGCTCCATCGAAGTTCACCACCAGCAGCGTCATCATACCATAGTGTTACAAATATATATAAACCAATGTAAATAAAAATATGTAAAATATATTCCAATTAATGTAAAGAGGTGGTGCGCTATGGCGACTCACTGCTCCGACCGACCCCCCACTCCTACATCCCACTTCTCAAAAAAGAGGGGCGGGGATAGGAGTGGGGGTCGCCATAGCGCACCGCTTACTACTGTCATGGTTCAAGCCTTGATTAAGACCTAAATATCATTCACACTTTGACAGAATCAAGATCAGGTGGAAGCATGCGCGCGGTGCCGCCAAGTAATCATCCGGATTCTTCAGCGTCGTATCTCTGAAATGTTAAGTCATACCATGAGCTCCCACAATGAGGACTACCAAAACTTCCCCCATGAGGGCGTGGTCCATTACCTCACCGTTGGACGGCTGGTCACCCTTGGGGAAGACATCGAACGTCTTCTAAACAGATTACTGTAATAGATAATTGCTAAAATAAATCCCGTATAATCCTTTAAAAGTTTGACTTCTCTCCCTCATGGCATAGTGTCTGTCAATGAATTTGAAAACTTGAGAAAAAAATAAAATTTATAAATCCATAGGCGATTAATTATTCTTTCAAGTTTAATTCCATCATTGAATGAAGGTCCGTGGACTTTCCACTTCGTAAAGCAGGGTTGGTGATACGATGCAAGTTTTTTTTTTGGGAACTCAATGCTTTTCATCTGCTTTTTAACTCCCGACTGCCCCACAGGGGCAAAAAGACGGGAGTTATGCGTTTCACGACGATCAGGTGATTTGAGCGATTTCTTTGTAGCCAATGTTCTCGAAAACGGTAAACAATCACTCAACCAAATTTTGTGTGTCGATTCTATGACTGATGCCCAATGTCTTTTTCCTTAAATTAAAGTGATAAATTGTTGATTCGCTGCGGTAAATGCATTTTGCGAGAAGTGCAAATAGCCTGTTTGAATATATCGAAATAATACAAGATGGCCGCCACTATCGTGCTAAAGTGTAGCTCACTTCAGGGTACTCATCGTGCTATCGTGTAGTTCATTTTAGATATCAATGGATATCGCAACTTGAGTAATGACACAAGAATTATATTAAAGAATTACAATCGGTTGGGGCGATCTTGTAATTCTGAAAATTATATAAAAATTAATAGCGTGTGAATTTACGATAAGTGTTATTTATTCTCGAAATTTGACATTCATACAATAACCGCTGCAGCCGAACGGATAATTATAAGAAATTTTTCTCAATTAGAAAATTAAGAGTGCAATTTCATTCAATCTTAACTTCTACGGAATGAAAAAAATTGTCACCGGAGCAACCGATTGATTCAACCGTTTGCATCAAAACGAAATTAGAGGTTTTACACTCCACACTTGATCTAGAGCAGTCTTTTTTGAAGCAAGCGCAGAGTGTAAAATCTCGAAATGTGAGTTTGATCCAACCGATTGACCCGATCGGTTGGACCGGTGAACAAAAAAATATGTTCTGCGATCCCAAGAAAACGAAAGAAAACTTACCTTGATTACGCGAATATTGGTTATCGCGGGCACATTTCCGTTTTCACTCGACCGTTCGGAGACTTACCTGAGTATTTTTAATGTTTCGACATCATCGTCCGCGCCCTTCGCTGTCCCGAATTTCTGGGACAACGCCGACCGATTTTCGAAAAGTCGTCAACCGTGTTTGTCCTGCCGCGCCGCATCGCCGCACTGAGCGGGTTATGTTTACCTCGCTGTCAGCTGACTTCCGCGCAAGTTTAACTTTGATACTTATCAACGTGGAACTCGCGCGAACTTCGCCGAACTTCGACAAATGACAATAACACACACACACGGATACCCCAGAACTGTCAAGTCCAGGCATTAATGAATAGGACTTTACGACGGTGGACGAGCGAACCCACCCCCGATTGGTTTTGATCTAATAAAAGCGTTCCTCCCGTCTCTGGTCGGAACTCTGGTTTGCATGTATTAGCTCTAGAATTACCACAGTTATCCAAGTAAATGTGGGTACGATCTAAGGAACCATAACTGATTTAATGAGCCATTCGCGGTTTCACCTTAATACGGCATGTACTGAGACATGCATGGCTTAATCTTTAAGACAAGCATATGACTACTGGCAGGATCAACCAGGGAGCTTCGTTGTTTTTTTTTCAACGAGAGAGCTCGGGAAGAGATTAAACTCAACCGTGTTCATCAAACCTCTATTAGACTCCGATGTGCAAGCACACAGAGCTACAGAGATATTGAATGACACACGTTCATTTATTTCTTGTGCCTTATTATTAAATTGCTCAGCTGAGAATATCTCCACCAAGATAGACATCAACGCTCGGCTACGGATCGCACCTTCTCTTATTCCTCTTTCTTACTTCTCTTGTGTTTATTATTCATTATATGTGTGCGAATCCGTGTTTTCCCGATCTCTCGGGTTTTTTTTTTTTCTCCTCATATTGAGATTTCTCTTGACGCTAGAAATATTTTTATTCTGAGCGACATGATGTGTAATTTTTTTTACACAATTATTCACGTGTTTCATTTCTGTAACGAAATATAATTATATATTTTCGTAAATGTATTTTCGCCCGGAATTGGGAGAGTTGATGCTCGGTATACATTTAGTGTATTTCGTTTATATCGCCAGAGGCGTTTACCACATAAGAGCCATTCGGTCATAGACACCGGCTCGTGGTAATGCTGTGTGATATTTGTTGAAAATACAACTAAAGTGCGTATATACGCAGCCAACATCGTCGACAATGAATTGTCGTGTAGCGAGACTAGGTCGCGTCGTAGCAACGACTCCTTATACAATAACGAAAGCATTGGCATGCGGTTTGGCGCCCGACGGCTTATACATAGGGCTTAGAAGGGAATAACGTGCGGTTCGGGGACCAAAAAAATTTCGTAATTTTGGACTTGAAAAAATTTTCGAGACAAATAACAAAATGTTATGAAACGTCGTCCATGAATAGAAATAAGGCCTTGACAACATTTAAACAATAATTAATAATATATTATGTAAATCGCTTACAACGAACATTAACTTTTACAAAACACAATTTTTGATATTATTCGCACCTTTATCAAACATAAACTTTTCATCAACACAATCTAAAACTAGTTACTCACTTTCATCAGACATAAACTTTTTCGAAAATCATATTCCTCAATTTTTCTCACTCACCTTCATCGAACATAAACTTTTTCGAAAATCATATTTCTCAATTTTTCTCACTCACCTTCATCGAACATTAACTTTTTCGAAAATCATATTTCTCGATTTTTCTCACTCACCTTCATCGAACATTAACTTTTTCTCGGAGGAATTTCGTTGACTTCACTCCCTTTTATCGAACATAAACTTTTACAAATCGTGATTTTTTCAATTTTTCTAACTTTCATCGAACATAAACTTTTTCGGAAATCATATTTCTTGATTTTTCTCACTCACCTCCATCGAACATTAACTTTTTCTCGAAGGAATTTCGTTAACTTCACTCCCTTTCATCGAACATAAACTTTTTCAAATCGTGATTTTTTCAATTATTCTAACTTTCATCGAACAACTTTTTTCGGAAATCATATTTCGTGATTTTTCTCACTCACTACATCGAACATTAACTTCTTCGAAAATCATATTTCTCGATTTTTCTCACTCACCTTCATCGAACATTAACTTTTTCTCGGAGGATTTTCGTTGACTTCACTCCCTTTCATCGAACATAAACTTTTTCGGAATTCATATTTCGTGATTTTTCTCACTGACCTTCATCGAACATTAACTTTTTCTCGATGGAAATTCGTCGACTAGGCTGGCTTTCATCGAACATAAACTTTTTCGAATCGTGATTTTTTCAATTTTTCAAACTTTCATCGAACATAAACTTTTTCAAAAATAATATTTCTCG
>OX453040.1:21991010-22036010 GCA_949699805.1 Tromatobia lineatoria
CCCCCCTCCTCCAGGCCACCAAAGTCGCGCGCTTCCGGGGCCAGCCTATCCATTCGGGGCAATGGACCCGTCTGGCGCCCTCACTTCGCGGCGTGGCTCCCTCACCCTTGCCTGGGCGAGCGCTGCCCGGTAGATGAGGCACGCCCCGTCGTAGGCCCCATGGTCCGCGGGAAGGCTCGCCGCAGCGCAGTTGGTGCGGCGGCCTCTTCCTTCCTGGGGCAGTCGGCAACCGAGTGGCCGTCGCCCGAGCACCAGCCACAGACACGGGCTCGCTTAGTGCAGAACCCGGCCGTGTGACCGAAGCCCAGGCACCGGAAGCACCGCTCGGCCTCAACTCAGTCCCTGAAGCTGCACGAGTGCTACGAGTACCCCAGGAACACACGTCCCGACCGCCCCAGTTTCGTAGCGACATCATCGGTCACATCAAGCACCCAATGGGAGCCCGAGGCACCGTCGCCCTTCGCCGCCAATTTTTGGAGGAGGCGAACGCCACCCTCGAACGCCACCTCGTCAGCCTGAGGCACGTTCTGCGTCCTCAGGCAGGAAGCTAACGCCTCCTCGGACATGTCGGCAGGGACCCCAAAGATAATAATTTTATGCCGGGGTCCCTCCGGCTCTGTGACGGTGAGGCCGCCGTCTTTCGGAGCCTGGCTAGACCTAAAGAACTCCAGGTCCTCGCCAGTCCTCGTCTCAACGACGTCCCCCCACCGTTAACAGTGCGCACGCTGCGCACACCAATTAAGGCCGTGGTGGGGTTGACCAGCGCCATCAGACGCTGCTTCACCTCCGCCGCGGCCATCTGGCCTTCCGCTGGCCTAACAAGCACGGCGTGCGCAGCCGGCTAACGTTTTTTCTTCCGTGCCGGTGGTGGGCGTTGAGTCGTCCTCACCGGCTGCCCCGCTAGGCCCGTGACTGAACCCGCCGCCGCCTGCGCGAATGAGCGCGCTGGCCCCACTTGGGCCGGGGGCAATGCAGAAAGCTGCACAGGGGCGGCAGCCGGGGGCGCCAGGTGGCTGGCCGTCCCACGCGCCGCTGCAGCAATCTGCGTCGCTATCGTTTTGAGCGCAGTGTCGCGCGACTCCCTCAGGGCAGCGCACTCACCCGTCAGGCCCTTGACTCGGCCGACCGTCGATACCAAGAGCGAGAGCAGGCCAGAGAGGCTGCCCTCCAGGTGAGCCGCGACCCCCCATTAATTTATTCGCAGGCTCAGCTATGAACTCACGGGCCTCGGCCAAAATGGCTTCAGCCCGTACAACGACCTCCGCCGGCTCGAGGACCTTCGTGGTTGGTAACCGACCAGGCAGGGGGTCCCTCACCGTAACGGTGATGCCCCGCCGGGCTGAAGGAGTAGTTGACGCACTACGCCACCTATTTCTTCTCCTCACTCTCGGGACAGCCGCCGTTGCCGGCGGGGGAAGTATCAGCGGTGGTCGCTCACCTGGCCCCTTACGCCTGGTTTTCCTAGCAACTAGGGTAAACTCCCCCCGCTGATCACGATCGGCTGGCGGGGGGGCCCCCACAGTTACCTCTGCGCCTGGCAAGTTAGCCGCCGAAGTCGCCGAGATCGCCCCGGCCTCTGAGGAGTTCACGGACGAGCCTGCACCCGCTGCGCCCTTCTTCTTTCTTTTGCGAGCCGCTTTTTGCAGCTGGAGGCCCGGCCGCGGAGCAGGGCCACCGGCGGCCGATTCGTCGGCGGTCTCGGCCCCCGACGCACTGCCTGGCGGCGTAAGCTTTCGCTTTAACGACATCGCCGAAGCAACGGAAACTTCCTCCATATTTTCAATGTCCGACAGAGGAATGTCGGACACCAAATCCGTAGCTGACAGGTCAGTCGACCTGCCAGACGCCGTCGAAAGCGACCTTGGCCTCGATTTCGCTCTCGTCAACAGCACCACTGGCATCGTTGCCAGAGCTGCCGACGCCACCGACGCCGCCGTCGTCGTCACCGCCGCCACCACCACCGTCGCCGTCGTCGCCACCGTCGTCGTCGTCAGTAAGGCTGCTGCACCCACCGCCCCTGTCACCGTCGTCTCCTCCTTGCTCATCGATTTTGGTTTAGTTTTTAATTTCTGTTTCGCCGCTTCCGGCATCGAGTCCCACGAGCTGGTCGGTCATAAGGTCCACCGAGGCAGAGCCGCCTTGCCTGGGTAAGCCATAATACTCTAGGAGTTCGGCAAGTACCCAAGAGGGATCGTCCGCGAACACGCTATTTTACATCACCGCGGCCATGCAGCTGTTGGCGGGATGCCTTACACCGTAGCTTCTGATGTTTGTGCACTCTTAGTCAGGCTGCTCCCCTCAGGCCTGTCCGGCATGGTAATACCTGCCAGGGGCTGGAGCCCCAGCCGGCATAGCCCCGAAGTTCATTGCGGCACGCAAGCCCCCCCACCGTCAACAAGGTGGCGCACAAGGGGGGGAGTAGATAGGGACAGAGGGAATCTCGTTAATCCATTCATGCGCGTCACTAATTAGATGACAAGGCATTTGGCTACCTTGAGGGAGTCATAGTTACGACCGCACCGGGGGGTCTGGGGGGGCGGTAGCCACCCCGGTGACCCGATTTCCGGTGGGTTGGCAGCAGTCCGCTAGCCTTATGACGCTAGACTCTGGACGCAAACCGGGGGTTAGCCCCCTTACACAGCGCACCGCGGTTAGCAAGCAGACTGCCGGACAATCGCAGTCCTTCGAACGTAGGCAGCTCAACTACCGACCATCCTCTCTGATTTCACCTCAGACCGGAGATGGCACGGACCGTTGGAGGGGCCGCAAACCCTCGTAAGGAGCGGGCACTTGTCCTCCAACAGCGGGATTAGGGGAACCGAAGAACCCCATACCCATTAAGGCACGATGCACGCACAAGCGAACGACGAGCCCCACTATCCTTTCCTAGCGATACCAGCCACTAAGAGGCCAACACCAATGAGAGGGCACCGGCAGCCTGAACCGGTGGGCTTCCCCCTTCCCCTAGAACTCATGTCTGCGAGGCTTCCCCAGCAACGTTTGATGAGTAACCGTCGAGAAGGCTTAAGCCAACTGTCCCACACATCTTTGCCACCGGCGGCCAAGTTTTGCCCACATGCGTGGGATCGCAAGGCACGCACCGATGACTTTAGGGGTAAACGCCGTGTAGTCTGCCCAGGGAATACTCTCGGATACTAGGGTCAAGCCCCGACACCTCTCACCTTACGGCAACGAGCTCCCTCCGTTTACCCGCGCTTGCTTGAATTTCTTCACGTTGACATTCAGAGCACTGGGCAGAAATCACATTGCGTCAACACCCGCGAGGGCCATCGCAATGCTTTTGCAATCGCAATTAGACAGTCGGATTCCCCTAGTCTGTGCCAGTTCTGAGCTGAGCATTGAATGGCGGCCGAAGAGGACGACCAAGACGGCGCGAACCGCCAAGGAAGCCTCGCAGCAAGGAAGATCCGCGGGAAGCCAAGTCACGGGACCGAGCTCGGATCTGCAACAAAAAAATCCGCAAAGAATTTCCCATCGTTCACCTCGCCCAGGCCCGGCACGTTAGCCAAACCCGCTTCCCTAACAAGCCCGACGCGCCCCGCTCCTCAGAGCCAATCCTTATTCCGAAGTTACGGATCCAATTTGCCGACTTCCCTTACCTACATTAGTCTATCGACTAGAGGCTCTTTACCTTGGAGACCGGCTGCGGATATGGGTACGAACCGGCGCGACACCTCCACGTGGCCCTCTCCTGGATTTTCAAGGTCCGAGGGGAAGATCCGGACACCGCCGCAACTGCGGTGCTCTTCGCGTTCCAAACCCTATCTCTCTGCTAGAGGTTTCCAGGGAACTCGAACGCTTATGCAGAAAAGAAAACTCTTCCCGGATCTCCCGACGGCGTCTCCAAGTCATTTTGGGTTACCCCGACGAACTCACTTGCGAGGGCCCAAATTGTATACGGTTCCGCTGCCGGGTTCCGTGATAGGAACCGGATTCCCTTTCGCCCGACGGGTGTGAAACGTAATTAGATATTACATTCTGTGACTCAAACACCGTCATCAACATAGAATTTCTCCTAGGGCTTAGGATCGACTGACTCGTGTGCAACGGCTGTTCACACGAAACCCTTCTCAACGTCAGTCGTCCAGGGCCTCGCTGGAGTATTTGCTACTACCACCAAGATCTGCACCGACGGCGGCTCCAGGCAGGCTCACGCCCAGACCCTTCTGCGCATACCGCCGCGACCCTCCTACTCGTCAGGGCTTCATGACGAAAAATAAATTCTCCGCCTCACTTGCCACTGACGGCAGAGTATAGACGCGACGCTTCAGCGCCGTCAGTTTTCAGGGCTGGTTGCTTCGGCAGGTGAGTTGTTACACACTCCTTAGCGGATTCCGACTTCCATGGCCACCGTCCTGCTGTCTTAAGCAACCAACGCCTTTCATGGTATCCCATAAGCGTCGACTTAGGCGCCTTAACTCTGCGTTTGGTTCATCCCACAGCGCCAGTTCTGCTTACCAAAATTGGCCCACTTGGCACTCTGATCCGAAATCTCGTGGCTTCGACGTTCAAGCAAGCCAGAGATCTCACTCATTTGAAGTTTAAGAATAGGTTGAGGTCTTTCGGCCCCAAGGCCTCTAATCATTCGCTTCACCAGTAGAGACTCGCATCTGAGCGAGTGCCAGCTATCCTGAGGGAAACTTCGGAGGGAACCAGCTACTATATGGTTCGATTAGTCTTTCGCCCCTATACCCAGTTCCGACGATCGATCTGCACGTCAGAATCGCTACGGACCTCCATCAGGGTTTCCCCTGACTTCGTCCTGACCAAGCATAGTTCACCATCTTTCGGGTCCCAACGTGTACGCTCTGGGTGCGCCTCTTCTCGCAATGAGAACGAGACGCCCCGGGAGTGCGGGACCGCATCGTGACGCGGCCCATCCTCCCTCGGTCGGCGCAAGGCCGACCTTCACTTTCATTGCGCCTTGAGGCTTAATAGTTCCAAATGACTCGCGCACATGTTAGACTCCTTGGTCCGTGTTTCAAGACGGGTCCTAAAAGTACCCAAAGCAGTAGCGTTGCTGACCGGTATCATAATTGTTATAGCCTGTCCTAGGACACCGTCAACCAACAGCTGGCTAGGCCCGATGACGGCATTAGATCCGTACATTCGAGGACACTTCCCTCGCTTGCGACGGGCCGGACGCAGTTCGAATGTTTGCGGCCAGATTCCTTGCGAGTACCGCCGAGCAGCCGGTCAGGCAACCGAGGGTCTGCCCCGCAGTGACGCGATAAAGCGCACACGGAACAGGCACCCACCCGGGCCGTAGACCGACACCCAACGGGTCGCGACGTCCTACTAGGGGAGAAGTGCACGCCGACGATACCAGGCAATAAAAACATGCGGACGCGTGCCGCGAGACCGAAGTCTCGGACATCGCGAACCGCACACGTACCAGTACCGCTGACGATGAATCTCCCCATTCGTTCTTTTGGGTTTCTCAGGTTTACCCCTGAACGGTTTCACGTACTCTTGAACTCTCTCTTCAAAGTTCTTTTCAAGTTTCCCTCACGGTACTTCTTCGCTATCGGTCTCGTGGTCGTATTTAGCCTTAGATGGAGTTTCCCACCCTCTTAGAGCTGAACTCTCAAGCAACCCGACTCTAAGGAGAGATCCTCCCGAAGCGTGTCTCTGTCACTACGGGCCTGGCACCCTCTACGGGTAATTGGCCCCATTCAAGATGGACTTGGGCTCGAGCCCACGCCTCGGGATATGTGGATCCTCCCGAACACTACATTTCCCAGCGACCGGGCCGCGGGATTCAGTGCTGGGCTATTTCCTGTTCGCTCGCCGCTACTAAGGAAATCCTGGTTAGTTTCTCTTCCTCCGCTTAGTAATATGCTTAATTTCAGCGGGTAGTCTCGCCTGCTCTGAGGTCGTCGATTGTATGTCGTTTATTATCAACAATGAGAAATATCGTGTTGATCTCAAGCGCGTACGTCAACGGATGAGAGCCTTCGATAGAGATTTGCAAAATGGACGTTCTATGAGTCATCTTACACATGGCGTGTTGTACAAGACGCTTGCAGTGTCCCTCTGATTTTCTCATACACGGCTACGCAGTCGTATCTGTCCTTTCAAACTACAAGTAGCCTCAGGGACTCGATCGACCGGCCGTGTGAAATTTAGAGAGAAAGCTCGCGCAGACACGCTCGACGTGACTCACCTCTTTCCGGCTCTTAATGACTTTCCGTCAATACACTCGATCACACATTTTTCACTGTAATACAACGTGAAACGCGGCTATTGTCTTTTAACACCTCGAAAGGATTAATAAACATGTGACAACGAGAAGCACTGCCGTGGGCGCGCGCGACTATGCCGCACGCGCACCCAAATACACCGGAGGCTCGTGGAATTCACACCGCTAGTCGTGGCCCTCGAGACACATATGGCACAAGCGCGAGACACAATTGAATAATTTAATGTATTCGCGCGCGGCCAGTGCGATTGCCCCGACTTTTAATTTCAAACGACGCCGACGTACGCGCTTGCGCGCGCAATAGTCGACGAACGTTCATATTATTCGCTCGTAATAAGCAGTTTATTTTACGAAAAACGACCCTCAGCCAGGCGTGGTCCGGGAATTGTATCCGTGGACCGCAATGTTCGTTCGAAATGTCGATGTTCATGTGTCCTGCAGTTCACAAGTTGACGCGCAATTAGCTGCGTTCTTCATCGACCCACGAGCCAAGTGATCCACCGTTCAGGGTAATCATATGTAATTTTTGTGTTTCAATTATTCTCATCTCAACAAACTCGACGGAGACACTGAAAAAACGTTAATATTTCTTCTGTGTACATCGCGACAAGATGTTTCGCGAGCCCGCTGTTAGGCGCGACTCGCGAGTCGTTTAAGATAACGTTGAAAGTTCTCTATAACAACACCGAAACTGTCTAACGTCGATGTTAAAATCGACTAACGTTCGTTTACGGGCGAAATTTCATTGGAAAACCTTGGACAGCGGAGCAGCGCAAGCTGCTCACACGACTTATCCTCTCTTGACGGAGATCCTCCACTATAACGAGATCGGTACAACGAGAGAAAAAACAAACAACGCGCGCACTCATCTTTCGAAGGCGCGCGTGAGTTTCTCTCCCGAGACGCGTTCGCGAATGGAATCTCTTCCCCGTTCTATTAGGTTGACACGTGAACGTTGCGACAGAGTTCGTAGGGCATTTATCACGCACGCGTGTTACGTGAGGCCTCGTTCGAGCGAAAAAAGAAAAAAAGAAAAATAAACATGAACACGAAACGACAGTGAGCTTCTCTAAATGTTGGGGTCGTTGACGAGACAAAAGCGACTAATACGATCGCAAGCAAGTTCAATTGTCTCGCACGACGCACACAACGAGTTTCCTCACGCGCTATCGCGGACTCATTTATAATCCATTGTATTTTCTTTTTTTCATTGATTTGGACGTTCGACAAACAAATCAATGCGTCAGCATCTGCATGTTTTCAATTTTTTTTTCGTACACTTTTGTGTTTTTATTGTTCTCGCTGCTATTATAAGCTAGCTAGGTACGTTTATGATACTTCCGCAGGTTCACCTACGGGAACCTTGTTACGACTTTTACTTCCTCTAAATGATCAAGTTTGGTCATCTTCCCGGCAACATCGGCAATGCCGAAACATTGCCGCGCACCAGTCCGAAGACCTCACTAAATCATTCAATCGGTAGTAGCGACGGGCGGTGTGTACAAAGGGCAGGAACGTAATCAACGCGAGCTTATGACTCGCGCTTACTGGGAATTCCTCGTTCATGGGGAATAATTGCAAGCCCCAATCCCTAGCACGAAGGAGGTTCAGCGGATTACCCGGGCCTTTCGGCCAGGGAACACACGCTGTTTCCTTCAGTGTAGCGCGCGTGCGGCCCAGAACATTTAAGGGCATCACAGACCTGTTATTGCTCAATCTCGTGCTGCTAGAAGCCGCCTGTCCCTCTAAAAAGATTTGTTTGTACGTCGGTAGTAAAAACCACCCGACGCGAAGCCGGGGGCCTTCGAGATACCAGAAATGACGCCTATTTAGCAGGCTAGAGTCTCGTTCGTTATCGGAATTAACCAGACAAATCACTCCACCAACTAAGAACGGCCACGCACAACCACCCACCGAATCAAGAAAGAGCTATCAATCTGTCAATCCTTCCGGTGTCCGGGCCTGGTGAGGTTTCCCGTGTTGAGTCAAATTAAGCCGCAGGCTCCACTCCTGGTGGTGGCCTTCCGTCAATATCTTTAAGTTTCAGCCCCGCAACCATACTTCCCCGGAACCCAAAAGCTTTGGTTTCCCGGAAGCTGCCCGCCGAGTCATCGGAGGAACTTCGGCGGATCGCTAGCTAGCATCGTTTATGGTTAGAACTAGGGCGGTATCTGATCGCCTTCGAACCTCTGACTTTCGTTCTTGATTAATGAAAACATTTTTGGCAAATGCTTTCGCTTCTGTCCGTCTTGCGACGATCCAACTATTTCACCTCTAACGTCGCAATACGAATGCCCGCATCTGTCCCTATTAATCATTACCTCGGGGTTCCGAAAACCAACAAAATAGAACCGAGGTTCTATTCCATTATTCCATGCACACAGTATTCAGGCGAAGATAGCTTGCTTTAAGCACTCTAATATGTTCAAAGTAAACGTACCGGCCCACCTCGACACTCAGTGAAGAGCACCGCGATGGGATATTAGTTGGACCGCCCCGTGAAGTGCTAAGTCCACCGGTAGGACGTCTCACGGCATGTTAGTTAAACACCGCGAGCGGTTAACCAACATCGTGACACACAGATTCAACTACGAGCTTTTTAACCGCAACAACTCTAATATACGCTATTGGAGCTGGAATTACCGCGTCTGCTGGCGACAGACTTGCCCTCCAATGGATCCTCGTTGAAGGATTTAAAGTGTACTCATTCCGATTACAGGGCCTCGGATAAGTCCCGTATCGTTATTTTTCGTCACTACCTTCCCGTGCCGGGAGTGGGTAATTTGCGCACCTGCTGCCTTCCTTCGATGTGGTAGCCGTTTCTCAGGCTCCCTCTCCGGAATCGAACCCTGATTCCCCGTTACCCGTTACAACAATGGTAGGCGCAAAACCTACCATCGACAGTTGATAAGGCAGACATTTGAAAGATGCGTCGCCGGTACGAGACCGTGCGATCAGCACAAAGTTATTCAGAGTCACCAAGTACGACGGTGGACGAGCGAACCCGCCACCGACTGGTTTTGATCTAATAAAACCGTCCTCCCATCTCTGGTCGGAACTCTGGTTTGCATGTATTAGCTCTAGAATTACCACAGTTATCCAAGTAAATGTGGGTACGATCTAAGGAACCATAACTGATTTAATGAGCCATTCGCGGTTTCACCTTAATACGGCATGTACTGAGACATGCATGGCTTAATCTTTGAGACAAGCATATGACTACTGGCAGGATCAACCAGGGAGCTTCGTTGTTTTTTTCCAACGAGAGAGCTCGGGAAGAGATTAAACTCAATCTTTGTTTCTCGAAGTGTTCATCAAACCTCTATTAGACTCCGATGTGCGAGCACACAGAGCTACAGAGATATTGAATGACACACGTTCGTTTATTTCTTGTGCCTTATTATTAAATTGCTCAGCTAAGAATATCTCCACCAAGATGGACATCAAAGCTCGGCTACGGATCGCACCTTCTCTTATTCCTCTTTCTTACTTCTCTTGTGTTTATGATTCATCATATGTGTGCAAATCCGTGTTTCCCCGATCTTTCGGGTTTTTTTTTTTTTTTTTTTTTTCCTCATATTGAGATTTCTCTTGACGCTAGAAATATTTTTGTCCTGAGCGACATGATGTGTAATTTTTTTTACACATTTATTCACGTGTTTCGTTTCTGTAACAAAATATAATTATATAGTTTCGTACATGTATTTTCGCCCGGAATTGGGAGAGTTGATGCTCGGTATACATTTAGTGTATTTCGTTTATATCGCCAGAGGCGTTTACCACATAAGAGCCATTCGGTCATTGACACCGACTCGTGGTAATGCTGTGTGATATTTGTAGAAAATACAACTAAAGTGCGTATATACGCAGCCAACATCGTCGACAATGAATTGTCGTGTAGCGAGACTAGGTCGCGTCGTAGCAACGACTCCTCATACAGTAACGAAAGCATCGGCATGCGGTTCGGCGGCCGACGGCTTATACATGGGGCTTAGAAGGGAATAACGTGCGGTTCGAGGTCCAAAAAAATTTCGTCATTTTGGACTTCGAGACAGATAACAAAATGTTATAAAACGTCGTGAATGAATAAAAATAAGGCCTTGACAACATTCAAACAATGATTAATGATATATTATGTAAATCGTTTATAACGAACATTAACTTTTACGAAACACAATTTTTATATTATTCGCACCTTTATCAAACATAAACTTTTCATCAACGCAATCTAAACTAGTAACTCACTTTCATCGGACATAAACTTTTTCAAAAATCATATTTCTCAATTTTTCTCACTCACCTTCATCGAACATAAACTTTTTCGAAAATCATATTTCTCGATTTTTCTCACTCACCTTTATCGAACATTAACTTTTTCTCAGAGGAATTTCGTTGACTTCACTCCCTTTCATCGAACATAAACTTTTTCAAATCGTGATTTTTTCAATTTTTCTAACTTTCACCGAACATAAACTTTTTCGGAAATCATATTTCGTGATTTTTCTCACTCACCTTCATCGAACATAAACTTTTTCGAAAATCATATTTCTCGATTTTTCTCACTCACCTTGATCGAACATTAACTTTTTCTCGGAGGAATTTCGTTGACTTCACTCCCTTTCATCGAACATAAACTTTTACAGTTCGTGATTTCTTCAATTTTTCTAACTTTCATCGAACATAAACTTTTTCGGAAATCATATTTCGTGATTTTTCTCACTCACCTTCATCGAACATTAACTTTTTCGAAAATCATATTTCTCGATTTTTCTCACTCACCTCCATGGAACAATATCGTTTTTTCGGAGGAATTTCGTTGACTTCACTCCCTTTCATCGAACATAAACTTTTACAAATCGTGATTTTTTCAATTTTTCTAACTTTCATCGAACATAAATTTTTCGAAAATCATATTTCGTGATTTTTCTCACTCACCTTCATCGAAACTTAACTTTTTCGAAAATCATATTTTTCGATTTTTCTCACTCACCTTCATCGAACATTAACTTTTTCTCAGAGGAATTTCGTTGACTTCACTCCCTTTCATCGAACATAAACTTTTTCAAATCGTGATTTTTTCAATTTTTCTAACTTTCATCGAAATAAACTTTTTCGGAAATCATATTTCGTGATTTTTCTCACTCACCTTCATCGAACATTAACTTTTTCTCGGAGGAATTTCGTTGACTTCACTCCCTTTCATCGAACATAAACTTTTTCAAATCGTGATTTTTTCAATTTTTCTAACTTTCATCGAACATAAACTTTCTCGAAGATCATATTCCATGATTTTTCTTACTAACCTTCATCGAACATTAACTTTTTCGAAAATCATATTTCTCGATTTTTTTCACTCACCTTCATCGAACATTAACTTTTTCTCGGAGGAATTTCGTTGACTTCACTCCCTTTTATCGAACATAAACTTTTACAAATCGTGATTTTTTCAATTTTTCTAACTTTCATCGAACATAAATTTTTCGAAAATCATATTTCGTGATTTTTCTCACTCACCTTCATCGAAACTTAACTTTTTCGAAAATCATATTTTTCGATTTTTCTCACTCACCTTCATCGAACATTAACTTTTTCTCAGAGGAATTTCGTTGACTTCACTCCCTTTCATCGAACATAAACTTTTTCAAATCGTGATTTTTTCAATTTTTCTAACTTTCATCGAAATAAACTTTTTCGGAAATCATATTTCGTGATTTTTCTCACTCACCTTCATCGAACATTAACTTTTTCTCGGAGGAATTTCGTTGACTTCACTCCCTTTCATCGAACATAAACTTTTTCAAATCGTGATTTTTTCAATTTTTCTAACTTTCATCGAACATAACCTTTTTCGGAAATCATATTTCGTGATTTTTCTCACTCACCTTCATCGAACATAAACTTTTCCGAAAATCATATTTCTCGATTTTTCTCACTCAGCTTCATCGGACATTAACTTTTTCTCGGTGGAATTTCGTTGATTTCACTCCCTTTCATCGAACATAAACTTTTACAGATCGTGATTTCTTCAATTTTTCTAACTTTCATCGAACATAAACTTTTTCGGAAATCATATTTCGTGATTTTTCTCACTCACCTTCATCGAACATTAACTTTTTAAAAAATCATATTTCTCGATTTTTCTCACTCACCTCCATCGAACATTAACTTTTTCTCGGAGGAATTTCGTTGACTTCACTCCCTTTCATCGAACATAAACTTCTACAAATCGTGATTTTTTCAATTTTTCTAACTTTCATCGGAAATAAACTTTTTCGAAAATCATATTTCGTGATTTTTCTCACTCACCTTCATCGAACATTAACTTTTTCGAAAATCATATTTCTCGATTTTTCTCACTCACCTTCATCGAACATTAACTTTTTCTAGGAGGAATTTCGTTGACTTCACTCCCTTTTATCGAACATAAACTTTTTCAAATCGTGATTCTTTCAATTTTTCTAACTTTCATCGAACATAAACTTTTTCGAAAATCATATTTCTCGATTTTCATCACTCAGCTTCCTCGAACATTAACTTTTTCTCAGTGGAATTTCGTTGACTTCACTCCCTTTCATCGAACATAAACTTTTACAGTTCGTGATTTCTTCAATTTTTCTAACTTTCATCGAACATAAACTTTTACAGTTCGTGATTTCTTCAATTTTTCTAACTTTCATCGAACATAAACTTTTACAGTTCGTGATTTCTTCAATTTTTCTAACTTTCATCGAACATAAACTTTTTCGGAAATCATATTCCATGATTTTTCTTACTAACCTTCATCGAACATTAACTTTTTCGAAAATCATATTTCTCGATTTTTTTCACTCACCTTCATCGAACATTAACGTTTTCTCGGAGGAATTTCGTTGACTTCACTCCCTTTTATCGAACATAAACTTTTACAAATCGTGATTTTTTCAATTTTTCTATCTTTCATCAAACATAAATTTTTCGGAAATCATATTTCGTGATTTTTCTCACTCACCTTCATCGAACATCAACTTTTTCGAAAATCATATTTCTCGATTTTTCTCACTCACTTCCATCGAACATTAACTTTTTCTCGGAGGAATTTCGTTGACTTCACTCCCTTTCATCGAACATAAACTTCTACAAATCGTGATTTTTTCAATTTTTCTAACTTTCATCGGAAATAAACTTTTTCGAAAATCATATTCCGTGATTTTTCTCACTCACCTTTATCGAACATTAACTTTTTCGAAAATCATATTTCTCGATTTTTCTCACTCACCTTCATCGAACATTAACTTTTTCTTGGAGGAATTTCGTTGACTTCACTCCCTTTTATCAAACATAAACTTTTTCAAATCGTGATTCTTTCAATTTTTCTAACTTTCATCAAACATAAACTTTTTCGGAAATCATATTTCGTGATTTTTCTCACTCACCTTCATCGAACATAAACTTTTTCGAAAATCATATTTCTCGATTTTTCTCACTCAGCTTCATCGAACATTAACTTTTTCTCAGTGGAATTTCGTCGACTTCACTCCCTTTCATCGAACATAAACTTTTACAGTTCGTGATTTCTTCAATTTTTCTAACTTTCATCGAACATAAACTTTTTCGGAAATCATATTCCATGATTTTTCTTACTAACCTTCATCGAACATTAACTTTTTCGAAAATCATATTTCTCGATTTTTTTCACTCACCTTCATCGAACATTAACTTTTTCTCGGAGGAATTTCGTTGACTTCACTCCCTTTTATCGAACATAAACTTTTACAAATCGTGATTTTTTCAATTTTTCTAACTTTCATCGAACATAAATTTTTCGAAAATCATATTTCGTGATTTTTCTCACTCACCTTCATCGAAACTTAACTTTTTCGAAAATCATATTTTTCGATTTTTCTCACTCACCTTCATCGAACATTAACTTTTTCTCAGAGGAATTTCGTTGACTTCACTCCCTTTCATCGAACATAAACTTTTTCAAATCGTGATTTTTTCAATTTTTCTAACTTTCATCGAAATAAACTTTTTCGGAAATCATATTTCGTGATTTTTCTCACTCACCTTCATCGAACATTAACTTTTTCTCGGAGGAATTTCGTTGACTTCACTCCCTTTCATCGAACATAAACTTTTTCAAATCGTGATTTTTTCAATTTTTCTAACTTTCATCGAACATAACCTTTTTCGGAAATCATATTTCGTGATTTTTCTCACTCACCTTCATCGAACATAAACTTTTCCGAAAATCATATTTCTCGATTTTTCTCACTCAGCTTCATCGGACATTAACTTTTTCTCGGTGGAATTTCGTTGACTTCACTCCCTTTCATCGAACATAAACTTTTACAGATCGTGATTTCTTCAATTTTTCTAACTTTCATCGAACATAAACTTTTTCGGAAATCATATTTCGTGATTTTTCTCACTCACCTTCATCGAACATTAACTTTTTAAAAAATCATATTTCTCGATTTTTCTCACTCACCTCCATCGAACATTAACTTTTTCTCGGAGGAATTTCGTTGACTTCACTCCCTTTCATCGAACATAAACTTCTACAAATCGTGATTTTTTCAATTTTTCTAACTTTCATCGGAAATAAACTTTTTCGAAAATCATATTTCGTGATTTTTCTCACTCACCTTCATCGAACATTAACTTTTTCGAAAATCATATTTCTCGATTTTTCTCACTCACCTTCATCGAACATTAACTTTTTCTAGGAGGAATTTCGTTGACTTCACTCCCTTTTATCGAACATAAACTTTTTCAAATCGTGATTCTTTCAATTTTTCTAACTTTCATCGAACATAAACTTTTTCGAAAATCATATTTCTCGATTTTCATCACTCAGCTTCCTCGAACATTAACTTTTTCTCAGTGGAATTTCGTTGACTTCACTCCCTTTCATCGAACATAAACTTTTACAGTTCGTGATTTCTTCAATTTTTCTAACTTTCATCGAACATAAACTTTTACAGTTCGTGATTTCTTCAATTTTTCTAACTTTCATCGAACATAAACTTTTACAGTTCGTGATTTCTTCAATTTTTCTAACTTTCATCGAACATAAACTTTTTCGGAAATCATATTCCATGATTTTTCTTACTAACCTTCATCGAACATTAACTTTTTCGAAAATCATATTTCTCGATTTTTTTCACTCACCTTCATCGAACATTAACGTTTTCTCGGAGGAATTTCGTTGACTTCACTCCCTTTTATCGAACATAAACTTTTACAAATCGTGATTTTTTCAATTTTTCTATCTTTCATCAAACATAAATTTTTCGGAAATCATATTTCGTGATTTTTCTCACTCACCTTCATCGAACATCAACTTTTTCGAAAATCATATTTCTCGATTTTTCTCACTCACTTCCATCGAACATTAACTTTTTCTCGGAGGAATTTCGTTGACTTCACTCCCTTTCATCGAACATAAACTTCTACAAATCGTGATTTTTTCAATTTTTCTAACTTTCATCGGAAATAAACTTTTTCGAAAATCATATTCCGTGATTTTTCTCACTCACCTTTATCGAACATTAACTTTTTCGAAAATCATATTTCTCGATTTTTCTCACTCACCTTCATCGAACATTAACTTTTTCTTGGAGGAATTTCGTTGACTTCACTCCCTTTTATCAAACATAAACTTTTTCAAATCGTGATTCTTTCAATTTTTCTAACTTTCATCAAACATAAACTTTTTCGGAAATCATATTTCGTGATTTTTCTCACTCACCTTCATCGAACATAAACTTTTTCGAAAATCATATTTCTCGATTTTTCTCACTCAGCTTCATCGAACATTAACTTTTTCTCAGTGGAATTTCGTCGACTTCACTCCCTTTCATCGAACATAAACTTTTACAGTTCGTGATTTCTTCAATTTTTCTAACTTTCATCGAACATAAACTTTTTCGGAAATCATATTCCATGATTTTTCTTACTAACCTTCATCGAACATTAACTTTTTCGAAAATCATATTTCTCGATTTTTTTCACTCACCTTCATCGAACATTAACTTTTTCTCGGAGGAATTTCGTTGACTTCACTCCCTTTTATCGAACATAAACTTTTACAAATCGTGATTTTTTCAATTTTTCTAACTTTCATCGAACATAAATTTTTCGAAAATCATATTTCGTGATTTTTCTCACTCACCTTCATCGAAACTTAACTTTTTCGAAAATCATATTTTTCGATTTTTCTCACTCACCTTCATCGAACATTAACTTTTTCTCAGAGGAATTTCGTTGACTTCACTCCCTTTCATCGAACATAAACTTTTTCAAATCGTGATTTTTTCAATTTTTCTAACTTTCATCGAAATAAACTTTTTCGGAAATCATATTTCGTGATTTTTCTCACTCACCTTCATCGAACATTAACTTTTTCTCGGAGGAATTTCGTTGACTTCACTCCCTTTCATCGAACATAAACTTTTTCAAATCGTGATTTTTTCAATTTTTCTAACTTTCATCGAACATAAACTTTCTCGAAGATCATATTCCATGATTTTTCTTACTACCCTTCATCGAACATTAACTTTTTCGAAAATCATATTTCTCGATTTTTTTCACTCACCTTCATCGAACATTAACTTTTTCTCGGAGGAATTTCGTTGACTTCACTCCCTTTTATCGAACATAAACTTTTACAAATCGTGATTTTTTCAATTTTTCTAACTTTCATCGAACATAAATTTTTCGAAAATCATATTTCGTGATTTTTCTCACTCACCTTCATCGAAACTTAACTTTTTCGAAAATCATATTTTTCGATTTTTCTCACTCACCTTCATCGAACATTAACTTTTTCTCAGAGGAATTTCGTTGACTTCACTCCCTTTCATCGAACATAAACTTTTTCAAATCGTAATTTTTTCAATTTTTCTAACTTTCATCGAAATAAACTTTTTCGGAAATCATATTTCGTGATTTTTCTCACTCACCTTCATCGAACATTAACTTTTTCTCGGAGGAATTTCGTTGACTTCACTCCCTTTCATCGAACATAAACTTTTTCAAATCGTGATTTTTTCAATTTTTCTAACTTTCATCGAACATAAACTTTCTCGAAGATCATATTCCATGATTTTTCTTACTTACCTTCATCGAACATTAACTTTTTCGAAAATCATATTTCTCGATTTTTTTCACTCACCTTCATCGAACATTAACTTTTTCTCGGAGGAATTTCGTTGACTTCACTCCCTTTTATCGAACATAAACTTTTACAAATCGTGATTTTTTCAATTTTTCTAACTTTCATCGAACATAAATTTTTCGAAAATCATATTTCGTGATTTTTCTCACTCACCTTCATCGAAACTTAACTTTTTCGAAAATCATATTTTTCGATTTTTCTCACTCACCTTCATCGAACATTAACTTTTTCTCAGAGGAATTTCGTTGACTTCACTCCCTTTCATCGAACATAAACTTTTTCAAATCGTGATTTTTTCAATTTTTCTAACTTTCATCGAAATAAACTTTTTCGGAAATCATATTTCGTGATTTTTCTCACTCACCTTCATCGAACATTAACTTTTTCTCGGAGGAATTTCGTTGACTTCACTCCCTTTCATCGAACATAAACTTTTTCAAATCGTGATTTTTTCAATTTTTCTAACTTTCATCGAACATAACCTTTTTCGGAAATCATATTTCGTGATTTTTCTCACTCACCTTCATCGAACATAAACTTTTCCGAAAATCATATTTCTCGATTTTTCTCACTCAGCTTCATCGGACATTAACTTTTTCTCGGTGGAATTTCGTTGACTTCACTCCCTTTCATCGAACATAAACTTCTACAAATCGTGATTTTTTCAATTTTTCTAACTTTCATCGGAAATAAACTTTTTCGAAAATCATATTTCGTGATTTTTCTCACTCACCTTCATCGAACATTAACTTTTTCGAAAATCATATTTCTCGATTTTTCTCACTCACCTTCATCGAACATTAACTTTTTCTAGGAGGAATTTCGTTGACTTCACTCCCTTTTATCGAACATAAACTTTTACAAATCGTGATTTTTTCAATTTTTCTATCTTTCATCAAACATAAATTTTTCGGAAATCATATTCCGTGATTTTTCTCACTCACCTTCATCGAACATCAACTTTTTCGAAAATCATATTTCTCGATCTTTCTCACTCACTTCCATCGAACATTAACTTTTTCTCGGAGGAATTTCGTTGACTTCACTCCCTTTTATCGAACATAAACTTTTACAAATCGTGATTTTTTCAATTTTTCTAACTTTCATCGAACATAAATTTTTCAAAAATCATATTTCGTGATTTTTCTCACTCACCTTCATCGAACTTAAACTTTTTCGAAAATCATATTTCTCGATTTTTCTCACTCAGCTTCATCGGACATTAACTTTTTCTCGGTGGAATTCCGTTGACTTCACTCCCTTTCATCGAACATAAACTTTTACAGTTCGTGATTTCTTCAATTTTTCTAACTTTCATCGAACATAAACTTTTTCGGAAATCATATTTCGTGATTTTTCTCACTCACCTTCATCGAACATTAACTTTTTAAAAAATTATATTTCTCGATTTTTCTCACTCAGCTTCATCGAACATTAACTTTTTCTCGGAGGAATTTCGTTGACTTCACTCCCTTTCATCGAACATAAACTTCTACAAATCGTGATTTTTTCAATTTTTCTAACTTTCATCGGAAATAAACTTTTTCGAAAATCATATTCCGTGATTTTTCTCACTCACCTTTATCGAACATTAACTTTTTCGAAAATCATATTTCTTGATTTTTCTCACTCACCTTCATCGAACATTAACTTTTTCTTGGAGGAATTTCGTTGACTTCACTCCCTTTTATCAAACATAAACTTTTTCAAATCGTGATTCTTTCAATTTTTCTAACTTTCATCAAACATAAACTTTTTCGGAAATCATATTTCGTGATTTTTTTCACTCACCTTCATCGAACATAAACTTTTTCGAAAATCATATTTCTCGATTTTTCTCACTCAGCTTCATCGAACATTAACTTTTTCTCGGTGGAATTTCGTTGACTTCACTCCCTTTCATCGAACATAAACTTCTACAGATCGTGATTTCTTCAATTTTTCTAACTTTCATCGAACATAAACTTCTTCGGAAATCATATTTCGTGATTTTTCTCACTCACCTTCATCGAACATTAACTTTTTAAAAAATTATATTTCTCGATTTTTTTCACTCACCTTCATCGAACATTAACTTTTTCTCGGAGGAAGTTCGTTGACTTCACTCCCTTTTATCGAACATAAACTTTTACAAATCGTGATTTTTTCAATTTTTCTAACTTTCATCGAACATAAATTTTTCGGAAATCATATTTCGTGATTTTTTTCACTCACCTTCATCGAACATAAACTTTTTCGAAAATCATATTTCTCGATTTTTCTCACTCAGCTTCATCGAACATTAACTTTTTCTCGGTGGAATTTCGTTGACTTCACTCCCTTTCATCGAACATAAACTTCTACAGATCGTGATTTCTTCAATTTTTCTAACTTTCATCGAACATAAACTTCTTCGGAAATCATATTTCGTGATTTTTCTCACTCACCTTCATCGAACATAAACTTTTTCGAAAATCATATTTCTCGATTTTTCTCACTCAGCTTTATCGAACATTAACTTTTTCTCAGTGGAATTTCGTCGACTTCACTCCCTTTCATCGAACATAAACTTCTACAGTTCGTGATTTCTTTAATTTTTCTAACTTTCATCGAACATAATATTTTTCGGAAATCATATTCCATGATTTTTCTTACTAACCTTCATCGAACATTAACTTTTTCGAAAATCATATTTCTCGATTTTTTTCACTAACCTTCATCGAACATCAACTTTTTCCCGATGGAAATTCGTCGACTAGGCTAGCTTTCATCGAACATAAACTTTTTTAATTCGAAATTTTTAAAATTTTTCCAACTTTCATCGAACATCAACTTTTTCGAAAATCATATTTCTCGATTTTTTTCACTCACCTTCATCTAACAACAACTTTTTCTCGGAGGAATTTCGTTGACTTCACTCCCTTTCATCAAACATATACTTTTTCAAATCGTGATTTTTTCAATTTTTCTAACTCTTATCGAACATAAACTTTTTCGGAAATCATATCTCGTGATTTTTCTTACTCACCTTCATCGAACATTAACTTTTTCTCGATGAAAATTCGTCGACTAGGCTGCCTTTCATCGAACATAAACTTCTTCGAATCGTAATTTTTTCAATTTCTCAAACTTCCATCGAACATAAACTTTTTCAAAAATAATATTTCTCGACTTTGTTTACTAACCTTCATCGAACATTAACTTTTTCTCGGATAAATTTCGTCGACTAGGCTAGCTTTTATCGAACATAAACTTTTTCGAATCGTAATTTTTTCAATTTTCTAAACTTTCATCGAACATAAACTTTTTCAAAAATAATGTTTCTCGACTTTGCTCACTAACCTTCATCGAACATTAACTTTTTCTGCGACGGATTTCGTTGACTAGGCTGGCTTTCATCGAACATAAACTTTTTCGAATCGTAATTTTTTTGAATTTTTTAAACTTCGATCGAACATAAACTTTTTCGGAAATCATATTTTTAGATTTGTCGCACTCACCTTTATTGAACATGAACTTTTTCGAAAATCATACTTTTCTATTCTTCTCCCTCACCTTCATCGAACATAAAATTTTTCGGATATCATATTTCTCGATTTTCCTCACTCACCTTCATCGAACATTAGCTTTTTCTCGGAGGCATTCCGTTGATCTCACTCCCTTTTATCGGACATGAACTTTTCAAATCTCAATTTCATCAATTTTTATAACTTTCATCGAACATCAACTTTTTCAAAAATCATATGTATCTAAATTCCTCGCTTACCTTCCTCGGACGTAAACATTTTTTCAACCAAAATTCGTTGACCACGGTCGCTCTCATAGGACATTATCTTTTTCTGACAAAAACCTGTCGACGTGACTTCCTTTCATCGAACATAAACTTTTTCGCAATCTATATTCATCGATTTTTCTCCCTTACCTTCATCGAACCTTAACTTTTTTTCAACAAAATCTGGTCGAATATTATCTTCACTCCTCTCAAGACTTGAAACAAAATGAACGTCTTTTAAACAACAATTACTTTATCTCCGCTTACTTTTATCGAACATAGATTTTTTGAATAATACAGATTGTTGGAGAATCCGTCGTCTGACGGCTTCCTCCGCGAGTGCCCACGGCGCGGCAGCTTCTTGCTGGCAGCGACTGCGCGACTCAGGCTAGACTCGGCCGCGCTGCGCGCGCATGTCTTGACCGCGTCGCGCAGTTGACTCTGGTTCCGGCGACCACGCGTGGTTACCGGTTTTTCTCGAACACTTTCGTCTTGTTTAGCGCACGCGACACTCATGTACTCAGCTCTCGGAAATTCTCATTTCGGTGTATCTCAATTAATCGTGCAGATAAACGCCAATCCAGCTGCTCAATAACAACAGCTGGGTTTTCGCGCTCATCTCATTGTGCTCCGCTCATCGTGCTCGACCGGCGATTAATATAATCGTCCGGGAAAACTCGATACTCGTGCGACCGCTCACCGCCATTAAGTTTCGCTCAACGAACTTATACACGCCGTGAATATACGTTATTATTCACACATTTTTGTGCCTCGACTTTTTATTTGACCACCCGTTCCACTATCCTGAGCCACTCAACGTGAATCTCAAACACAGATTGACGATCGAATATTTTCCACGCGCATTGCTTGACTGAGCGTGAAAAAAAAATTTCTTAATATTTTCCACATGCATTGCTTGACTTAGCGTGAAAAAAAGATTTCTTAATATTTTCCACGCGCATTGCTTGACTTTGCGTGAAAAAAAAATTAAAACAAGCAAATAAAAATGCCACTTGCTCGCGTCTCTCACTTTGTTAAGAGCGAGAGACACAGAGGTTGCGGCAATTTTTATGTATCTTATTTTCCTCTCACATCAACTGGGGTCTCGTCTAACCGACAAGACGAATCCCCAAGCCAAAGGCTGAGTCTCAACAGATCGCAGCGTGGTAACTGCTCTACCGAGTACAACACCCCACCAAGTACCTAAGTCGTCTACAGACGATTCCGAGTCTCGTCATCGAACTTTTAAAACCCATGATCGACCTTTAGAGGCCAAAGCCGACGTACGGTAAGATCCCGTAGACGGCTCAAGCGACCCCATAAGGCAAACGGGGCTCGTGCGATGGCAGGTCCGTGAACCTGCCACCTAGTAGATTCACATTGTTTTGAGCCTTTCGACTCACGAGACTCCTAGTGATATCGTTGCCTCCTTTGACTAGAAAGGATACGGCCTTAGAGGCGTTCAGGCATAATCCCACGGATGGTAGCTTCGCACCACCGGCCACTCGACCGAGTGCGTGAACCAAATGTCCGAACCTGCGGTTCCTCTCGTACTGAGCAGGATTACTATCGCAACGACGAGTCATCAGTAGGGTAAAACTAACCTGTCTCACGACGGTCTAAACCCAGCTCACGTTCCCTGTTGCCGGGTGAACAATCCGACGCTCGGCGAATTCTGCTTCGCAATGATAGAAAGAGCCGACATCGAAGGATGAAAAAGCGACGTCGCTATGAACGCTAGGCCGCCACAAGCCAGTTATCCCTGTGGTAACTTTTCTGACACCTCTTGCTGAAAACTCTTCAAGCCAAAAGGATCGATAGGCCGTGCTTTTGCAGTCTCTATGCGTACTGAACATCGAGATCAAGCCAGCTTTTGCCTTTTTGCTCTACGTGAGGTTTGTGTCCTCGCTGAGCTGGCCTTAGGACACCTGCGTTATTCTTTGACAGATGTACCGCCTCAGTCAAACTCCCCGCCTGGCAGTGTCCGCGAATCGGATCACGCGGGAGTATAAACGGCGATCGGCCGGAGCCTCACACCACTCTTACAGGCTTGGCTCTAGAACACCGTGACAGCCAGGGACAAAGTCCGCGGCGCACGCGCTCCGGCTAACCGAGTAAGTAAAGAAACGATGAAAGTAGTGGTATTCCACCGGCGATGTTGCCATCTCCCACTTATGCTACACCTCTCATGTCTCCTTACAGTGCCAGACCAGAGTCAAGCTCAACAGGGTCTTCTTTCCCCGCCAATTTTTCGAAGCCCGTTCCCTTAGCAGTGGTTCTGCTAGATAGTAGATAGGGACACTAATCACCTTGTTGTATTTAACGTGCCGTCCCTGCCTATCGGCCAACGAAGCGGCCCCCATGGGCGTGGTGCCGAGTTACGCTCGGCCAACGCGCCACCGCGTCGCTCACAAGGGCCGACGTACGTCGGCTGCATGCGCGGCAACGGTGACTGCTAAACCCTGCCCGATGGTCTAGACCGAGCAGACCCCTTGGTAAGGGGGGGAGCACTATCCGAACTCCCTACGGCCTGAGCAGGGCCGTACCCGAGTCGATACACGCAACTCACACGCCGGGTGCCGCACTCACGTGCGACACCCTAGTCCAGCATGCGGACCGTTATACCACTGCCCCCGCGAGTCCAACTCCAAATGGCCGGGGCGATGACGGAGTGAACCGCCACCGGGGCCCCCCGACTCCCGCGGTACCAGCTATCGTCACTGGTTGGACGTTCGTCGGTCATTTTCGCCCACTCCTAGTGTAGGTTCTAAACCAACCTGGTACTGGTTGACCAGCTCGGGTACGCGGGTGCGCCAGACCCGAACGGGCCGGGACCTTACGGACTCCGGTACCCTTCCCTGCCGCTTCTCCCTCACCTACGCGTCAATTGCCTGGGCCCTCGTTTCGAAGACCCAGCCCGCAAAGCTACGGAAGGCCTCGTATGCCTCGGGGTAGTTGACAACCCCTTGGACACCCCGAGCTCCTCCCACGTCCCGAAAGACACCCATTGGAACCAAATCTCGCCGCTCGGCGTAGAGCCGGCATTCGATCAGGACGTGGAAAGATGTCTCCTCCCCCTCCCCGCAGGTACATTCCGGGGTCTCCGAGAGTGTCCTCTGAAAGAGGAACCCATTCAGAGACCCATGCTTGGTCAGTAGGAACCCCGCGGGGAGGCCAAATCGGCAGGGCTGCGACGCCCCCGGCAAATCCAGTAGACGTCGCCCCACGGGTCGGCGTTGCCCACCACCCCCACAAATGTCCGCCAGTCTTCTTCTTTCTTACTGAGAAGCAGCTTCTTCAGCCTGCGATCAGCCCCGCGATAGGCAGCCCGCAGGCCTCCGAGCTCCTCCTCATCCACCGGAACCTCTCGGCTCCGGGCCCGCTGCCAGGCAGTCCGTGCCCGCCTGGCAAGTCGCCTTGCCAGGGTGACCTCTCGGCACCACCAGCAAGATCTCCGGCGCCTACGAACGCAGGCCGCCCCCAGCCAAGCATCGTTCACCCCATGAATCATGGCAGTGACACGCTTAGCCAGGGCAACAGGCTCCACTTCAGCCAACGCCTCCCGCGACAGTTGATCCGCGGCCGCAACAAGGGCGCCCTTGTATGCCGCCCAGTCCACATCGACGGCACTCCACCGATGGACAGGCAGCGGGACATCGGACAGACCGTCTCTCCGGGAAAGGGTCACCACAATGGCATTGTGATCGGACTGCACCAAATCAGGCCGGACACTCCAGCCCGACCGGTACAGCCACACCACGCCCCTCCCCAGAGTGACGTCAATGTCTGACCGACCCATAGGACCGTCGAATGTGAACTCTTGGCTTGGCTCGTTCAAGACCTCCAAGTCGCAAGCGACAATAAAGGCCTCGAACTCGCCACCCCGGATAGCATTCTGGGCACCCCTCATTCGGTTCTTAGAATGCCACAGGCGGGACACGGCGTTCGCGTCCAAACCTGCCAACACTGGGGCCCCCGGCAATTGGGTGAAAACCCACTCCAGGTACTGGAGATAATTGCCGAGAGGCTCCCCGTGTCGACAGTAGACGGAGGAGAGGTAAACCTCCCCAAAAACACCGCGTACCCACACCATGGCACCCCAATCCCCTGCGGCAACGGAAACCACCGTCGCATCCAGATGAGCGTTGGCCAGCACGACGGCCGACTTTCCTTCGCCACCCTGGAAGACCCGCATCCACGCCGGGAGTCCCGCAACGAAACCCCCGCAGCGCAGATACGGCTCCTGCAGCAGGGCAGCGTCAAATCGGCCCTCGACTAGAACCTGCCCGACCTCAGCTATAACAGCCCGGGACCTCTGGCAGTTGACCTGGAGGATGCGAAGCCCTTGGGCACTCGCGACCTCCAGGCCACCGGCACCGGACGCCGCGGGCGCCGAACTAGCCATTGTTAGTGGCCTCCGGCACCCCGATCAACCCCCTCGCCAGCACAGCGCGGTACAGTGGGCAAGCTCCACTGTATCCCCCGTGACTAGTCACGAGGCCCGCCTCCTTGCAATTTGTGCAGCAAGGAGGTCCCTCCTTGCCGGGGCAGTCGGCGGCCGAGTGGCCCTCACCTGAACACCAGGCACAGGTCCGGGCCTGCTTCTTGCAAAACCCGGCCGTGTGACCGAAGCCCAGGCAACGGTAACACCTCTCGGCCTCGACGTAGTCCCTGAAGCTGCATGAATGCCACCCCAGGAACAACCGTCCCGACCGCCCTAGCCTAGTGGCCGCCTCGGGGGTCACCTCGAGGACCCAGTGGGAGGCCTTGTCAGGGCCACGACCCGGAATCTTACGTGACAGCTTCATGCTGTCACGGAACGCCCTTTCCTCGACGTCGGGAAAACTCTACTTCCTGACGCTACCGAAAAACGCGTCTTCCAACATCTCTTCGGGGACCCCAAAAACAATTATCTTCTTTCGAGGGGCCTCAGGCTTCGATACACTCAGGCCCCCCTCACTGAGTACCTGACTCGCCGCGAAAAACTTCAGGTCCTCGGCAGTGTGAGTCTCCACGAGGACCCCGCCTTGCACCGGCCTCACACCTCGCACACAAACGCCGGACGCGGCAGGGTCCACTAATCCCAACAGCCGCTCCCTGACTTCCGTTGCATCTATTTTGCCCTTGGAGGACTCGACCACAACCAGATGTTGTGGTCTGGTCCTCCGTTTTTTTGGCAGCTACCGGCCATCGACCACAGTCACACCTACACCCGACGGGGGCCCGACAACCTGTGCAAAAGTCGGCACCGGTCCAACCGCGGACGATGTGCCCGGTGACGCCGGGCCCCGAGCGGCCGACGGTGACGGGCGTCCAGGGAGGTCCCGGATAGCGTCACTTACCTGCCGTCCAATATGCCGAACGACACTGTCATGTGCCTCCCTAATTGCTTAGCACTGCCCCGAAAGTCGCTCTGCCCGGCCATCTGCCGCACCCAGCAGCGACAGCAGGCCAGAAAAACCCCCTCAATTTTCGCAGCAACGCCCTCGCTTACTTTGTTTTTGGCGTCGGCCATCGATTCCCTTACCCCCGCTGCCAGCCTCTCCGCACGCCCCATTAGCTCCTGAGAGTCCAACACTGGCAAAGCTGGCACGCTACCAGGCAGGGTAGCGGGCATTGAGACCGATGTCTCGGGTGAAGGTGATCACGGGGGGTGATCACCTTCTTGCCAGGGGGGAGGGTCGGGAAAACAAACACGGTGGACGGTGCCACCTGCCTGCCCTTACCTTTTCCCCTCCCCTTTCCTTTGTTGGAAATGGAGGTCCATTCCCCATCATCAGCCTCGTCCAGGGCAGAGGCAGTAGATACACCAGCGCTAACCCCTAGCACTGTTCCGCCGAACGGACTCGCCGGCTCTGAGCCCGGAAAACCGGAGGAAGCCCCCGATGACAACAGAGCCAGTTTTTTTCGGCCCTATTCTGCTGCTTCCGTTTCTTCTTTGCAGCCTTTTTGGAGGACTTAGGCCCCGGACGGACGAGCGAGACCGAGTTGACGTCAGACTCGTCCGCCGTCTCACCACCCGAACCCTCGACCTTCCTTTTCGCGGGCGCAACTCGGTTGAGGGTGACCTCAACGTCCATTGCGACGCCAGCGCCACCAGTGCGAGCACTAGCAGCACCGACGCCACCGTAACCACTACCGGAAGCACCACTTTTGGAGCTATCCGAACTTCCAGGAGGAAGTGGGGTCTTGGCAGGGTCTGAAAACCCTCCATACCCTTCCCTTCCCTTACCCTTTCCGTTCACTTTTTGGGCCGTGGGCAGCCCAGTGTCCTGATGCACCTTTAAAACTTTGAATGAACCGGACATTTTCATTCAAGCTGGGGCTTTTGCAACAGGATCCCCACCTTGAAATAACAAAAAGATACTCAATACAAAAAATATACCCCCCGTGCTCAGCCAGAAGTCACGCTGGGAGGCCATCACCCGGGAAGGATCAGACCCACCACGCGCGAGCATCTGCGTCCGCACTAAACCCCGCCCGCAAACGCGAAAATCCTCAGCGACCTCCGACGGGCCGAACCCCCCTGAAACTCCCACGGCTTGTTGCAGCGTGGCCTCGGTTACGTTAGTCGGATACAACACCTGGCCCCCCCCCACAGGCCCACACCCGGGTGCCACCCGGACCTGCAGGGTGTCACACAGGCTTTTTACACGTGCTGTTACGGGGCAGCCAACCCGGGAGGCTAACCCCGAGCCGGGCCCCCACACTATCACGCGGTCCCTGGGCGTGCGATGTCCCTCACCGAGGGGACCTCCCAAGTTTCCGCTGTACCCTCACCGCATTCACCAGAGGAGCCCGAGGGGGCCGAAACCGCCAGCGCCAGAAGAGGTAACACGTTCACGGGCTTGTGCTGCATTAGCCGCGATCCACACTGCCGACCCGTCCGGCATGGTAGTACCTACCGGCATGGCCCGGCAGATAATGGACCACTGGGGCCCCCCCACCACGACAAGGTAGCAGCACTTGGGGGGGAGTAGATAGGGACAGAGGGAATCTCGTTAATCCATTCATGCGCGTCACTAATTAGATGACGAGGCATTTGGCTAGAGACCTGTATTCTTTCTATGCTCATCGACAAGAGAACCCCGTTCTCTTGTCAATGAGCCAGCGCGAATATATTTTCCGGGAATTATAACCCCCCAGTTGGGCTTAAAACTTAACAACTGGCATCTCTGCCCTATCTACCTCCAAACCACTACCGATGGGCTGCTTTAACGTACTTGGAATAATTAGTCCTAACGGAGTCACTCAGCTGCACTGAATGATTTACGGAACTTAGCTCCACCCTTTACGGGTGTTGACAGGGAAAAACTCGTGAAGGTGTCCGCCCGGGAATGCCCGGCTCCGCCGCCGTCGCAAGTCACTAGTTTTCTTTGATTGGTTGTGACTGCCCAAATGTTACGACTCGCATCACCGGGGATACGCCTTGCGCTCTCGGTGAGCTCTCCACTCTCTCTTTGTTTTATAGTTATACCATCTGCAGCTCAATGGGTCCATTTTTAAAATGATTTCGACTATTATACGTCGGGTTATTGGAATTAATTTAGAACGAATTTGGTCAGATTCTAAAATTATTCTCTGTCGGATTGCGTATCGCTTTTGTCCGATCATAAGTATGATCGTCAAAATGTAAAGTTATACGTCACGAATATAAAATGAGAATAAATAATTGTAGAAATAAATAAATAATTAAATAGATGAAATAAATAAATACAATAAATAGAGACACATTGCATTCAGGCTCCTTCGCCATTGTCAAGGAATTCATTCGCTATTTCAATCGATGATCTCAATGCGATCATAGATATTGTCAACATATCCGCTTTTCCAATGCCGAGCTTGGTCAGGCCCCGCTTAGTACTTATCGGTCTGTTTCCTCGACTTCCTATTACTATGGGTAAAACTGAGGCCTTGGTGCAGCCAAGCCTCAGCTTTATATATTCTGCTGTTATCGCATATTTCTCTTCTTTTTTTTTAGCGGCGTCTGCTAAGTACGTTCGGTTTTCGTATCCAACTGTAACGTCGGCGATAACAACTTCGTCATCACTTAAACGAATGACCAGGTCGGGTTTCTTGAGTTCTCCTAGTTCATTCACTGTGGGTTCCACAAAGACTGTATGCTTTTGTGATACTTTGTTCGCCACGAACTCTTTAATTTCATCGTGTCTTCTAATCCTAGCGTCTTTTGTGCTCCCACATTGTCCTAGCACGTGTCCGATTGTTTCAGGGCCACGGTGACATCTTCTACAATTGATGTCGATTTCTGGTTTTACTCTCGCTAGGACTACTTTCGTACCAAAGGTATTCGTTCTTAGTTTAATTGCGTCGATGAACCTGCCATCCTTTAGCAAACTGGGTTTGCCAAGCCAAGTGTTCCCTATCGCGTCATTGCGAAAATCGGCAACACCCTGACCCTGGCACGGTAGGCCGGCCCACTCGTCCGTCTCTTTTTCCTTGAGCCTTCGTTTAATGTCATTCAATTCGGCATCGTTATTCAGTAGTGCCACTCCTAATGCCCGCGAACACTTTTCTGCTTCTCTTTCGATCCGTCCTCGAGTTACAACGTCTTGTAGAATTTCGTCACTGCTGTTTTTCGCTCGGAGGTGTGCTCGCATCGCTGAAAGTTAGATCGTTCTTTCCAGTCTTATTAGGCCCAAGCCGCCTTTGGATTTTGTCGTATAAAAGAATCCTGTTGCCGTTGATGGCGTTAGGTGTAGGATCTCCTTCACTTCATTTCGTATTCTTTGATCAATCATTCTAAGTGTTCCCTTTGATGGTCGGTTATTCGATAGTGAGTAAATGAACCGGGGTAGCACGTACTATTGGAATATGTCCAGTTTTTGTCGAGGTTTGAGTTTTAAGCGCCTTACGTTGGTAATCGCTTGCGAGATGACTTGTAGTTCCATCCCTTTTATTAATCCCGTCCAAGGGCCGATCTTTATCCCCAGGTATTTAAGCGATTCTTCGACTCCCACGTTCGGTACCCTTTCTCCGAAAACCTCAAGTTGAGGGTCGCTAGCGAACCACGTTTCGTTTTTTGCCGTGATTTCGAATGCGTTGCATTTCGTTGCCGCTAGTGACATTCCTAATCCAGCTAGGAATTCCGAAACACCGTTCAATTGGTCCTGTGCCTCCCTTTTATCCTTTGCCAGCAGAACTAAGTCGTCGGCAAATGCAAGAACTGATATTCCTTTTTCATTTATTTGGATTCCGGCAGTCTGGCTTTCTACCAGCTCCAGAATTTTGTCAATTGCCAAATTGAAAAGGAGTGGCGATAGAGGGTCTCCTTGTTTTACTCCCCGGAGTAATTTTATTTCCACGATTCCATTACTTCCTTTAATCGAGGTTCTACAGTTTTCATACGTCTTTTCGATGTAATTTCTGAGGTACTCAGGCACTCCTTTCCTCTTTAGGGCCGGTACAATGCTTGAGTGCGGAATTGTGTCAAACGCTTTGGATACGTCCAACACTGATACCACACCGCCATGTACCATTTTTGCAGCGGATAGTGCTTCATTTAAAATAATAATATTCAGACAACATCCGTCCTCGGTTGTGAAGCCTTTTTGCCGACGGGATTGTCTGATGACTCCGCGCAATCTCGAATCGATGAGGGACGAATAAATTCGTCCCATCATTGATCCCACCGTTATAGGACGCCAGTTCTTTACGTCTTCCTGATCTTTGCCCTCTTTTGGAATGAGCGTTGTTCTATTCTTTTTCCATTCATCTGGGTAATATCCCTCTCTAATTAAGATATTGTACAGAATAGTTAGTACCTCAGCTATACCTAATTTCGTTAGGTGGGTTTTCCTGACTTGATCTAGTCCACCAGCAGAGTTATTTTTGGTTTTACTTATTTTCTTTTTCACTTCCTCTACAGTGATAACTCTGAACACCTGGTTCATTTCGAGTTCTTCGATAAGTTCGGGTTCACTTCTTCCTTCTGCGGGAGGTCCAGGTTGTTCCCACAGTTCTGCGTATAGGGACTTAATGTCCTCTACATTTGGTGGCTCTTTTCTTATCTCTATGTAGGAGAAGTCATCGTTCAATGCTAATTCCGCTAGTTTCTTTGGGCTATTGTTGTAGAGGTCTTGGCATCTAGCGTATGCATATCTATTTCGCCGGTTTCTATTAACCGGTTTCTTAGCACTTTTCTGCCTCCGACAAGATAGATTGCGGTCTGGTCTGTCTCTTTCTCTATTCTCGTTTCTTTCTTCTTTAGGGACCAACAAGTCTGTCAGTTCCTGTAAGATTTTCTCGATTTTGGCGTGGAATTCGGGTCGTCTTTCTCGCATATTTTCCCAAGCAGAACAAAGTTTTTCTCCAATTTCTGTTAGGCTGCTGCCTGCCGGTATTTCTATATTGCGAATCGCTGTTGCGATTATATCACGCCAGTTATTCTGAGGGGTCAGGTTCTCAGAAAACTCCTCCGCGCTCAAATACTCGTCGCTTATTTGGCTATTGTGCTCCTCTCGTTCGTTCTCACCGTAATCTTCGGTAGCTATCAACGGCGCATTTTCTTGTGGCTCGATTTGATTGTTTTCCCCATTGGGGTGACGCGTTTCATCTCCGCGTTCCTCATCAGAGGTATCTCTTATGTCTACTACTGGTTCTTCGTTGTCGATGTGGTCTTCGATCTCGACAAATTCTCCAGTGCTTTGATCTTCCCGGCCTCTTTCCAGCAGACGTCTTTTATCGCTTATCTGTTTATTTGTTTTGCCAGGGAAGAACTGTTCAAGGAATTTGTTGATATTTCTTGTTCCTCTATATTGTTCGTTAAGAATCCTCAGTCGGGCTGTTTTCTCCGCGAACCTAAGAGGCTCTTCCTGGCCGACCTTCTCTTCTCAACGCTTCTCGTCTCCTCTCATTTCGCAACTCTGAGTTTTCATGTCTTTCGTGTTGCGATCTACCTATGAGAGTATCAAAGCCCATGGCACATAATTGACAAGGGAAAGCCCATGGTACCACCCTTGTTGGTGGTGGCCCCTTGCAACGGCTCTTATGTCCGTACCAGTTTCTGATTCCTGGGAAGATTTTCATGCACCAGTTACATCTGTATTCGATGCGTACTTGCTGGTGCTGATCGCCTAGATGTTTCACCAGATCATTCAAATTTAGGAAGCCTTTGTGTCGATTTTGGCTCCTACAGGGTTCGCATTCTGTTGCCCCTTGTGCCAATGGAACGTTCACGGTTCATATTCTTTGTCCTTGTGGGTTAGCCGGTTCGTCACTGTTTTGGTCCTGCACAGGTTCTCCCGTGTCAGCGCCGCCTATCCGGTCACCTATTTCCGAGGCTGGGCGTTCGTTGTAACTCATACCATAGGTTCTTTTAAGAGGTGGTTTAATGACTGACTGCGCGACCTCTTTTCATCCACGCTGCCAGTTATTGCCTTTCGGCTGAGCATAAGCTCATTAAGATTCCGGATCTTGTTGATCTTCCCGCAGGTTAGCCATGTCCTTTGGGGCAGCTATGCTGCTTAATTATAAGGCAAGGCCTTATTACTGTCTTTCGTCTTATTTTCTCCATGTTGTTCCTCTCCGAGGCTGGAGTTAGTCTCGGCGACGAGATTTACAGACATGTGTAACTGTCTGTATATCTAACTGCCCGAGGGCAGGCCATTGCGAACTGTTAGCCAGCATGAACACTGTGAGGTGGTCTCGGACGCCGTACGTTGGCCTTAAGAGAGTCATAGTTACTCCCGCCGTTTACCCGCGCTTGCTTGAATTTCTTCACGTTGACATTCAGAGCACTGGGCAGAAATCACATCGCGTCAACACCCGCGAGGGCCATCGCAATGCTTTGTTTTAATTAGACAGTCGGATTCCCCTAGTCCGTGCCAGTTCTGAGCTGAGCGTTGAATGGCGGCCGAAGAGGACGACCAAGACGGCGCGAACCGCCGAGGAAGCCTCGCAGCAAGGAAGATCCGCGGGAGGCCAAGGCACGGGACCGAGCTCGGATCTGCAACAGAAAAATCCGCAAAGAATTTCCCATCGTTCACCTCGTCCAGGCCCGGCACGTTAGCCAAACCCGCTTCCCTAACAAGCCCGACGCGCCCCGTTCCTCAGAGCCAATCCTTATTCCGAAGTTACGGATCCAATTTGCCGACTTCCCTTACCTACATTAGTCTATCGACTAGAGGCTCTTTACCTTGGAGACCTGCTGCGGATATGGGTACGAACCGGCGCGACACCTCCACGTGGCCCTCTCCTGGATTTTCAAGGTCCAAGGGGAAGATGCGGACACCGCCGCAACTGCGGTGCTCTTCGCGTTCCAAACCCTATCTCCCTGCTAGAGGTTTCCAGGAAACTCGAACGCTTATGCAGAAAAGAAAACTCTTCCCGGATCTCCCGACGGCGTCTCCAGGTCATTTTGGGTTACCCCGACGAACTCTCTTGCGAGGGCCCGAATTGTATACGGTTCCGCTGCCGGGTTCCGGAATAGGAACCGGATTCCCTTTCGCCCGACGGGTGTGACACGTAATTAGATATTACATTCTGCGACTCAAACACCGTCATCAACATAGGATTTCTCCTAGGGCTTAGGATCGACTGACTCGTGTGCAACGGCTGTTCACACGAAACCCTTCTCCACGTCAGTCCTCCAGGGCCTCGCTGCAGTATTTGCTACTACCACCAAGATCTGCACCGACGGCGGCTCCAGGCAGGCTGACGCCCAGACCCTTCTGCGCACACCGCCGCGACCCTCCTACTCGTCAGGGCTTCATGACAGAAAATAAATTCTCCGCCTCACTTGCCACTGACGGCAGAGTATAGGCGCGACGCTTCAGCGCCATCCATTTTCAGGGCTAGTTGCTTCGGCAGGTGAGTTCTTACACACTCCTTAGCGGATTCCGACTTCCATGGCCACCGTCCTGCTGTCTCTGCGTTTGGTTCATCCCACAGCGCCAGTTCTGCTTACCAAAATTGGCCCACTTGGCACTCTGATCCGAAATCTCGTGGCTTCACCGTTCAAGCAAGCCAGAGATCTCGACCATTTAAAGTTTGAGAACAGGTTGAGGTCGTTTCGGCCCCAAGGCCTCTAATCATTCGCTTTACCAGATGAGACTTGCATATGAGCAAGTGCCAGCTATCCTGAGGGAAACTTCGGAGGGAACCAGCTACTAGATGGTACGATTAGTCTTTCGCCCCTATACCCAGTTCCGACGATCGATTTGCACGTCAGAATCGCTACGGACCTCCATCAGGGTTTCCCCTGACTTCGTCCTGACCAGGCATAGTTCACCATCTTTCGGGTCCCAACGTGTACGCTTTGGGTGCGCCTCTTCTCGCAATGAGAACGAGACGCCCCGGGAGTGCAGGACCGCATCGTGACGCGGCCCATCCTCCCTCGGTCGGCGCAAGGCCGACCTTCACTTTCATTGCGCCTTTAGGCTTAATAGTTCCCAATGACTCGCGCACATGTTAGACTCCTTGGTGCGTGTTTCAAGGCGGGTCCTGAAAGTACCCAAAGCAGTAGCGTCGCTGACCGGTATCATAATTGTTATGGCCTGTCCTAGGACACCGTCAACCAACAGCTGGCTGGGCCTGATGACGGCATTAGATCCGTACATTCGGGGACACTTGCCTCGCTTGCGACGGGCCGGACGCAGTTCGAATGTTTGCGGCCAGATACCTTGCGAGTACCGCCGAGCAGCCGGTAGGCAACCGGGGGTCTGCCCCGCAGTGACGCGATAAAGCGCACACGGAACAGGCACCCACCCGGGCCGTAGACCGACACCCAACGGGTCGCGACGTCCTACTAGGGGAGAAGTGCATGCCGACGATACCAGGCAATAAAAACATGCGGACGCGTGCCGCGAGACCGAAGTCTCGGACATCGCGAACCGCACACGTACCAGTACCGCTGACGATGAATCTCCCCATTCGATCTTTTGGGTTTCTCAGGTTTACCCCTGAACGGTTTCACGTACTCTTGAACTCTCTCTTCAAAGTTCTTTTCAACTTTCCCTCACGGTACTTGTTCGCTATCGGTCTCGTGGTCGTACTTAGCCTCAGATGGAGTTTACCACCCTCTTAGAGCTGCACTCTCAAGCAACCCGACTCTAAGGAGAGATCCTCCCGAAGCGTGTCTCTGTCACTACGGGCCTGGCACCCTCTACGGGTAATTGGCCCCATTCAAGATGGACTTGGACTCGAGCATACGCCTCGGGATAAGTGGATCCTCCCGAACACTACATTTTCCAGCGACCGGGCCGCGGGATTCAGTGCTGGGCTATTTCCTGTTCGCTCGCCGCGACTAAGGAAATCCTGGTTAGTTTCTTTTCCTCCGCTTAGTAATATGCTTGAATTCAGCGGGTAGTCTCGCCTGCTCTGAGGTCGTCGATTGTATGTCGTTTATTTTCAACAATGAGAAATATCGTGTTGATCTCAAGCGCGTACGTCAACGGATGAGAGCCTTGGATAGAGATTTGCAAAATGGACGTTCTATGAATCATCTTACACATGGCGTGTTGTACAAGACGCTTGCAGTGTCCCTCTGATTTTCTCATACGCGGCTACGCAGTCGTATCTGTCCTTTTAAACTACAAGTAGCCTCGGGGACTCGATCGACCGGCCGTGTGAAATTTAGAGAGAACGCTCGCGCAGACACGCTCGACGTGACTCACCTCTTTCCGGCTCTTAATGACTTTCCGTCAATACACTCGATCACACATTTTTCACTGTAATACAACGTGAAACGCGGCTATTGTCTTTTAACACCTCGAAAGGATTAATAAACATGTGACAACGAGAAGCACTGCCGTGGGCGCGCGCGACTATGCCGCACGCGCACCCAAATACACCGGAGGCTCGTTGAATTCACACCGCTAGTTGTGGCCCTCGAGACACATATGGCACAAGCGCGAGACACAATTAAATAATAAAACGTATTCGCGCGCGGCCAGTGCGATTGCCCCGACTTTTAATTTCAAACGACGCCGACGTACGCGCTTGCGCGCGCAATAGTCGACGAACGTTCATATTATTCGATCGTAATGAGCAGTTTATTTTACGAAAAACGACCCTCAGCCAGGCGTGGTCCGGGAATTGTATCCGTGGACCGCAATGTGCGTTCGAAATGTCGATGTTCATGTGTCCTGCAGTTCACAAGTTGACGCGCAACTAGCTGCGTTCTTCATCGACCCACGAGCCAAGTGATCCACCGTTCAGGGTAATCATATGTAATTTTTGTGTTTCAATTATTCTAATCTCAACAAACTCGACGGAGACACTGAAGAAACGTTTATGTTTTTTCTGTGTACATCGCGACAAGATGTTTCGCGAGCCCGCTGTTAGGCGCGACTCGCAAGTCGTTTAAGAGAACGTTGAAAGTTCTCTATAACAACACCGAAACTGTCTCACGTCGATGTTAAAATCGACTAACGTTCGTTTACGGGCGAAATTTCATTGGAAAACCTTGGACAGCGGAGCAGCGCGAGCTGCTCACACGACTTATTCTCTCTTGACGGAGATCCTCCACTATAACGAGATCGGTAAAACGAGAGAAAAAACAAACAACGTGCGCACTCATCTTTCGAAGGCGCGCGTGAGTTTCTCTCCCGAGACGCGTTCGCGAATGGAATCTCTTCCCCGTTCTATTAGGTTGCCACGTGAACGTTGCGACAGAGTTCGTAGGGCTTTAATCACGCACGCGTGTTACGTGAGGCCTCGTTCGAGCGAAAAAAGAAGAAAGAAAAATAAACAAGAACACGAAACGACAGTGAGCTTCTCTAAATGTTGGGGTCGTTGACGAGACAAAAGCGACTAATACGATCGCAAGCAAGTACAATTGTCTCGCACGACGCACACAACGAGTTTCCTCACGCGCTATCGCGGACTCATTTATAATTCATTGTATTTTCTTTATTTTTATTGATTTGGACGTTCGACAAACAAATCGATGCGTCAGCATCTGCATGTTTTTAATTTTTTTTTTCGTACACTTTTGTGTTTCGATTGTTCTCGCTGCTATTAAAAGCTACCTAGGTACGTTGATGATCCTTCCGCAGGTTCACCTACGGAAACCTTGTTACGACTTTTACTTCCTCTAAATGATCAAGTTTGGTCATCTTCCCGGCAACATCGGCAATGCCGAAACATTGCCGCGCACCAGTCCGAAGATCTCACTAAATCATTCAATCGGTAGTAGCGACGGGCGGTGTGTACAAAGGGCAGGGACGTAATCAACGCGAGCTTATGACTCGCGCTTACTGGGAATTCCTCGTTCATGGGGAATAATTGCAAGCCCCAATCCCTAGCACGAAGGAGGTTCAGCGGGTTACCCGGGCCTTTCGGCCAGGGAAGACACGCTGATTCCTTCAGTGTAGCGCGCGTGCGGCCCAGAACATCTGAGGGCATCACAGACCTGTTATTGCTCAATCTCGTGCGGCTAGAAGCCACCTGTCCCTCTAAGAAGATTTGTTTGTAGGTCGGTAGTAGAAACCACCCGACGCGAAGCCGGGGGCCTTCGAGATACCAGAAATGACGCCTATTTAGCAGGCTAGAGTCTCGTTCGTTATCGGAATTAACCAGACAAATCGCTCCACCAACTAAGAACGGCCATGCACCACCACCCACTGAATCAAGAAAGAGCTATCAATCTGTCAATCCTTCCGGTGTCCGGGCCTGGTGAGGTTTCCCGTGTTGGGTCAAATTAAGCCGCAGGCTCCACTCCTGGTGGTGCCCTTCCGTAAATTCCTTTAAGTTTTAGCTTTGCAACCATACTTCCCCCGGAACCCGAAAGCTTTGGTTTCCCGGAAGCTGCCCGCCGAGTCATCGGAGGAACTTCGGCGGATCGCTAGCTGGCATCGTTTATGGTTAGAACTAGGGCGGTACCTGATCGCCTTCGAACCTCTAACTTTCGTTCTTGATTAATGAAAACATTTTTGGCAAATGCTTTCGCTTCTGTCCGTCTTGCGACGATCCAAGAATTTCACCTCTAACGTCGCAATACGAATGCCCCCATCTGTCCCTATTAATCATTACCTCGGGGTTCCGAAAACCAACAAAATAGAACCGAGGTCCTATTACATTATTCCATGCGAACAGTATTCAGGCGAAGATAGCCTGCTTTAAGCACTCTAATTTGTTCGAAGTAAACGTACCGGCCCACCTCGACACTCAGTGAAGAGCACCGCGATGGGATATTAGTTGAACCGCCCCGTGAAGAGCTAAGCCGACCGGTAGGACGTCTCACGGCATGCTAGTTAAACCCCGCGAGCGGTAAACCAACATCGTGACACACAGATTCAACCACGAGCTTTTTAACCGCAACAACTTTAATATACGCTATTGGAGCTGGAATTACCGCGGCTGCTGGCACCAGACTTGCCCTCCAATGGATCCTCGTTAAAGGATTTGAAGTGTACTCATTCCGATTACGGGGCCTCGGATGAGTCCCGTATCGTTATTTTTCGTCACTACCTCCCCGTGCCGAGAGTGGGTAATTTGCGCGCCTGCTGCCTTCCTTGGATGTGGTAGCCGTTTCTCAGGCTCCCTCTCCGGAATCGAACCCTGATTCCCCGTTACCCGTTACAACCATAGTAGGCGCAGAACCTACCATCGACAGTTGATAAGGCAGACATTTGAAAGATGCGTCGCCGGTACGAGACCGTGCGATCAGCACAAAGTTATTTAGAGTCACCAAGTACAACGGTGGACGAGCGAACCCGCCACCGATTGGTTTTGATCTAATAAAAGCCTCCTCCCATCTCTGGTCGGAACTCTGGTTTGCATGTATTAGCTCTAGAATTACCACAGTTATCCAAGTAAATGTAGGTACGATCTAAGGAACCATAACTGATTTGATGAGCCATTCGCGGTTTCACCTTAATACGGCATGTACTGAGACATGCATGGCTTAATCTTTGAGACAAGCATATGACTACTGGCAGGATCAACCAGGGAGCTTCGTTGTTCTTTTTTCTCAACAAGAGAGCTCAGGAAGAGATTAAACTCAACCTTTGTTTCTCGAAGTGTTCATTAGACCTCTATTAGACTCCGATGTGCGAGCACACAGAGCTACAGAGATATTGAATGACACACGTTCCTTTATTTCTCGTGCCTTATTATTAAATTGCTCAGCTAAGAATATCTCCACCAAGATAGACATCAAAGCTCGGCTACGGATCGCACCTTCTCTTATTCCTCTTTCTTACTTCTCTTGTGTTTATTATTTATTATATATGTGCGAATCCGTGTTTTCCCGATCTTTCGGTTTTTTTTTTTTTTTTTTTCCCTCATATTGAGATTTCTCTTGACGCTAGAAATATTTTTGTTCTGAGCGACATCATGTGTAATTTTTTTTACACATTTATTCACGTGTTTCGTTCCCGTAACGAAATATAATTATATATTCTCGTACATGTATTTTCGCCCGGAATTGGGAGAGTTGATGCTCGGTATACATTTAGCGTATTTCGTTTATATCGCCAGAGGCGTTCACCACATAAGAGCCATTCGGTCATAGAAACCGACTCGTGGTAATGCTGTGTGATATTTGTAGAAAATACAACTAAAGTGCGTATATACGCAGCCAACATCGTCGACAATGAATTACGGTGTAGCGAGACTAGGTCGCGTCGTAGCAACGACTCCTCATACAGTAACGAAAGCATCGGCATGCGGTTCGGCGCCCGACGGCTTATACATGGGGCTTAGAGGGGAATAACGTGCGGTTCGGGAACCAAAAAAATTTCGTCATTTCGGACTTAAAAAAATTTTCGAGACAAATAACAAAATGTTATAAAACGTCGTGAATGAATAAAAATAAGGCCTTGACAACATTCAAACAATGATTAATGATATATTATGTAAATCGCTTACAACGAACATTAACTTTTTCAAAACACAATTTTTTATATTATTCGCACCTTTATCAAACATAAACTTTTCATCAACGCAATCTAAAACTAGTAACTCACTTTCATCCGACATAAACTTTTTCGAAAATCATATTTCTCAATTTTTCTCACTCACCTTCATCGAACATAAACTTTTTCGAAAATCATATTTCTCGATTTTTCTCACTCACCTTCATCGAACATTAACTTTTTCTCGAAAGAATTTCGTTGACTTCACTCCCTTTCATCGAACATAAACTTTTACAAATCGTGATTTTTTCAATTTTTCTATCTTTCATCGAACTTTCATCGAACTTTTTCGGAAATCATATTTCGTGATTTTTCTTACTCACCTTCATCGGACATTAACTTTTTCGAAAATCATATTTCTCGATTTTTCTCACTCACCTTCATCGAACATTAACTTTTTCTCGAAGGAATTTCGTTGAATTCACTCTCTTTCATCGAACATAAACTTTTTCAAATCGTGATTTTTTCAGATTTTCTAACTTTCATCAAACATAAACTTTTTCGGAAATCATATTTCGTAATTTTTCTCACTCTCCTTCGTCGAACATTAACTTTTTCGAAAATCATATTTCTCGATTTTTCTGACTCACCTTCATCGAACATTAACTTTTGCTCGGAGGAATTTCGTTGACTTCACTCCCTTTCATCGAACATAAACTTTTACAAATCGTGATTTTTTCAATTTTTCTAACTTTCATCGAACATAAACTTTTTCGGAAATCATATTTCGTGATTTTTCTCACTCACCTTCATCGAACATTAACTTTTTCGAAAATCATATTTCTCGATTTTTCTCACTCACCTTCATCGAACATTAACTTTTTCTCGGAGGAATTTCGTTGATTTCACTCCCTTCCATCGAACATAAACTTTTTCAAATCGTGATTTTTTCAATTTTTCTAACTTTCATCGAATATAACTTTTTCGGAAGTCATATTTCGTGATTTTTCTCACTCACCTTCATCGAACATAAACTTTTTCGAAAATCATATTTCTCAATTTTTCTCACTCACCTTCATCGAACATTAACTTTTTCTCGAAAGAATTTCGTTGACTTCACTCCCTTTCATCGAACATAAACTTTTACAAATCGTGATTTTTTCAATTTTTCTAACTTTCATCGAACTTTTATCGAACTTTTTCGGAAATCATATTTCGTGATTTTTCTCACTCACCTTCATCGAACATTAACTTTTTCGAAAATCATATTTCTCGATTTTTCTCACTCACCTTCATCGAACATTAACTTTTTCTCGAAGGAATTTCGTTGATTTCACTCTCTTTCATCGAACATAAACTTTTTCAAATCGTGATTGTTTCAGATTTTCTAACTTTCATCAAACATAAACTTTTTCGGAAATGATATTTCGTGATTTTTCTCACTCTCCTTCGTCGAACATTAACTTTTTCGAAAATCATATTTCTCGATTTTTCTCACTCACCTTCATCGAACATTAACTTTTGCTCGGAGGAATTTTGTTGACTTCACTCCCTTTCATCGAACATAAACTTTTACAAATCGTAATTTTTTCAATTTTTCTAACTTTCATCGAACATAAACTTTTTCGGAAATCATATTTCGTGATTTTTCTCACTCACCTTCATCGAACATAAACTTTTTCGAAAATCATATTTCTCGATTTTTCTCACTCACCTTCATCGAACATTAACTTTTTCTCGAAAGAATTTCGTTGACTTCACTCCCTTTCATCGAACATAAACTTTTACAAATCGTGATTTTTTCAATTTTTCTAACTTTCATCGATCTTTCATCGAACTTTTTCGGAAATCATATTTCGTGATTTTTCTTACTCACCTTCATGGAACATTAACTTTTTCGAAAATCATATTTGTCGATTTTTCTCACTCACCTTCATCGAACATTAACTTTTTCTCGAAGGAATTTCGTTGACTTCACTCTCTTTCATCGAACATAAACTTTTTCAAATCGTGATTTTTTCAGATTTTCTAACTTTCCTCAAACATAAACTTTTTCGGAAATCATATTTCGTGATTTTTCTCACTCTCCTTCGTCGAACATCAACTTTTTCGAAAATCATATTTCTCGATTTTTCTCACTCACCTTCATCGAACATTAACTTTCGCTCGGAGGAATTTCGTTGACTTCACTCCCTTTCATCGAACATAAACTTTTACAGATCGTGATTTTTTCAATTTTTCTAACTTTCATCGAACATAAACTTTTTCGGAAATCATATTTTGTGATTTTTCTCACTCACCTTCATCGAACATTAACTTTTTCGAAAATCATATTTCTCGATTTTTCTCACTCACCTTCATCGAACATTAACTTTTTCTCGGAGGAATTTCGTTGATTTCACTCCCTTCCATCGGACATAAACTTTTTGAAATCGTGATTTTTTCAATTTTTCTAACTTTCATCGAATATAACTTTTTCGGAAGTCATATTTCGTGATTTTTCTCACTCACCTTCATCGAACATTAACTTTTTCGAAAATCATATTTCTCGATTTTTCTCACTCACCTTCATCGAACATTAACTTTTTCTCGGAGGAATTTCGTTGACTCCATTTCCTTTCATCGAACATAAACTTTTACAAATCGTGATTTTTTCAATTTTTCAAATTTTCATCGAACATAAACTTTTTCGGCAATCATATTTCTCAATTTTTCTCACTCACCTTCATCGAACATAAACTTTTTCGAAAATCATATTTCTCGATTTTTCTCACTCACTTTCATCGAACATTAACTTTTTCTCGGAGGAATTTCGTTGACTTGACTCTCTTTCATCGAACATAAACTTTTTCAAATCGTGATTTTTTCAATTTTTCTAACTTTCATCGAAAATAAACTTTTCTGAAAATCATATTCCGTGATTTTTCTCACTCTCCTTCATCGAACATTAACTTTTTCGAAAATCATATTCCTCGATTTTTCTCACTCACCTTCATCGAACATTACCTTTTTCTCGGAGGAATTTCGTTGACTTCACTCCCTTTCATCGAACATAAACTTTTACAAATCGTGATTTTTTCAATTTTTCTAACTTTCATCGAACATAAACTTTTTCGGAAATCATATTTTGTGATTTTTCTCACTCTCCTTCATTGAACATTAACTTTTTCGAAAATCATATTTCTCTATTTTTCTCACTCACCTTCATCGAACATTAACTTTTTCTCGGACGAATTTCGTTGACTTCACTCTCTTTCTTCGAACATAAACTTTTTCAAATCGTGATTTTTTCAGCTTTTCTAACTTCCATCGAACATACACTTTTTCGGAAATTATATTTCGTGATTTTCCTCACTCACCTTCATCGAACATAAACTTTTTCGAAAATCATATTTCTCGATTTTTCTCACTCACCTTCATCGAACATTAACTTTTTCTCGGAGAAATTTCGTTGACTTCACTCTCTTTCATCGAACATAAACTTTTTCAAATCGTAATTTTTTCAGATTTTTTAACTTTCGTTGAACATAAACTTTTTCGGAAATCATATTTCGTGATTTTTTTAACTCACCTTCATCGAACATTAACTTTTTCGAAAATCATACTTCTCGATTTTTCTCACTCACCTTCATCGAACATTAACTTTTTCTCGGAGGAATTTCGTTGACTTCACTCTCTTTCATCGAACATAAACTTTTTCAAATCGTGATTTTTTTAATTTTTCTAACTTTCATCGAACATAAACTTTTTCGGAAATCATATTTCGTGATTTTTCTCACTCACCTTCATCGAACATTAACTTTTTCGAAAATCATATTTTTCGATTTTTCTCACTCACCTTCATCGAACATTAACTTTTTCTGTGATAAATTTCGTCGTCTAGGATAGCTTTCATCGAAAATAAACTTTTTCAGATATCATATTTCGTGATTTTTCTCACTCACCTTCATCGAACATTAACTTTTTCTCTATGGAAATTCGTCGATTAGGCTAGCTTTCATCGAACATAAACTTTTCCGAATCGTAGATTTTTCAATTTTTTAAAATTTCATCGAACATAAACTCTTTCATAAATAATATTTCTCTACTTTGCTCACTAACCTTCATCGAACATTAACTTTTTCTCGGATAAATTTCGTCGACTAGGGTAGCTTTCATCGAACATTAACTTTTTTTCGACGATACTCTGTCGATTTCACTCCCTTTCATCGAACATAAACTTTTTTAAATCTTTATTTTTTCAATTTTTCTAACTTTCATCGAACATAAACTTTTTTCAAAATCATATTTCTCGATTTTTCTCACTAAATTTCATCGAACATTAACTTTTTCTCGATGGAAATTCGTCGACTAGACTAGCTTTCATCGAACATAAACTTTTTCGAACCGTAATTTTTTCAGTTTTTCAAACTTTCATCGAACATGAACGTTTTCGAAAATAATATTTCTCGAATTGGCTCACTGACCTTTATCGAACATCAACTTTTTCTCGGATAAATTTCGTCGACTAGGGTAGCTTCCATCGAACATTAACTTTTTCTCGACGATATTCTGTCGATTTCACTCCCTTTCATCGAACATAAACTTTTTTAAATCTTCATTTTTTTAATTTTTCTAACTTTCATCGAACATAAACTTCTTTCAAAATCATATTTCTCGATTTTTCTCACTAACCTTCATCGAACATTTACTATTTCTCGATGGAAATTCGTCAACCAGGCTAGCTTTCATCGAACATAAAATTTTCGTATCATAATTTTTTAAATTTTTCAAACTTTCATCGAACATAAACTTTTTCAAAAATAATATTTCTCGACTTGGCTCACTAACCTTTATCGAACATTAACTTTTTCTCGGATAAATTTCGTCGACTAGGGTAGCTTTCATCGAACATAAACTTTTTCAAAAATAATATTTCTCGATTTGGCTCACTAACCTTTATCGAACATTAACTTTTTCTCGGATAAATTCCGTCCACTTGGGTAGCTTTCGTCGAACATTAACTTTTTCTCGACGATATTCTGTCGATTTCACTCCCTTTTATCGA